>CM019169.2:27848096-28060387 GCA_009739505.2 Apolygus lucorum
TAATTTTTGTCATTTTTCGAATTCTTAATTCAATGAGTAGGTACGTTTTCAAATGAAGAAAGGTTACACAAAATCAAGGGATTTACAGTACCTACTTAAATGGAAAATATAAAAGGCAGAACTAGTGTTGAGACTCAAATAATCATTCACGGGATTAACATTTTTAGTGCATAATGAAATATTGTCAAAAAAATAACATATTAACAGTTATACAACCAGCATAACTGTGCAAAAAAATTTGACAAATCGAAATTAGAAAAATCAACTAGGTTAATTAAAATGATGGGTCTATCAAAAGAGGAAATTAAGCTAGTAAAATCGGAGAAATAAATTCTTCCAACTGAGTAAATAAAAATAAGAGAGCTTTGTAATTCGAGTTTCGGAATATGGACGGAATGAGAAAAAAGTTCTTGAGGGATAGGGTCCACACAATTTACATACATAATACTAAAGTAGAAACGTTCATTAAAACTTACGATTCTCGAAGGTTTCCGATGGAATTTAATACTTTGTATATTAATTATCTACGATTACACAAAATCAAGTGTTAGATTTCTTATACATAGAGACATCGAGTTATCGGAAGTCTTCAAACAGATATTTTGACATGTGAAGCAACATCGTTACGGTTACAATTATCAATCTTGATTCCTTCACGTTTATCGATTATCAAGTGGTTAAAATGACTCTTCGGAGGTTTTTTAAAATTGATTATTAAATATTAATTTTGAGAGCCTAAGAATAGTCATATAATGAATTATTCCATCAAGGTCCATGCTTTTTTTCCTACATCGTTCATCGATTTTTCATAAATTTCATAGTACTGGTACAACATATAACCAGTCAATCTCACAGCATCAATTCAAAGTTCGCGAGCACTCAACCCTAAGAGGGGTCATTTCATTTCAGGCCCAAGTTTATTAATACAATTGTGCAAGTCAACAGTTGATTCTAAGTTTCGGAAACTAAAACCGTTCATCCTTAAATCACAGAAATTAATGATGCCTTCCTAATTTAATTCCATTATATAATACTTTACTAAGTCTGATGTATCACGAAACAATTACAAAAATTTGGCACAAAAATGGAACGAAATCAATTTTTATGGCTCATTTAGAATCAAATGAACTCACAAACAGCAGTCATTAGAATGTCTTCTTAAAAATAATAATAGGGTACGTTGAAGATATATTAGAAAAACGTACTTTCAAGTTGAAACAGGGTAATACTGGCGCAGCAATGTTTCATATCGGTATTCAGTATTATACTTTCTTATATGAGTAGGTATTTTTTAAATCACAGCAATGACTAGACTAGTTTCAATGTCCTATTTTCAAATGACTTTCGAAAAGAAGGTACGATGAGTTTGCAAAGATACATGAGGTTGAAGACAGCAAGACCAATAATAAATACCAATCTGATTTCAACAATTAACTCAAATAAAAAGCGAGTTTTACAAAGGACAAGTAAATTCTTCGTAAAATCACGTTCATTCATAAATTCGACATACATTAAGTATGCACAGAATGGAAGTAACTAAAATAATATTTTCTTAATAATATTAATTGGATGTTCATCTGATGTCGAAATAATCTCGAAAGTGGTCGAAATCGCAATCTACCGGGGTTTTGATCACTTTCCAGTAGTCGATAATATTTGAAACCATACAAACCCACTCCATTGGATTGGGGTCAAAGAACGAAGTTAGAGACCTCCCCTTGCCTGACGTGTGATCAAAATTCATCAACGAAGTCGCAGAATAGTGTCCTCGATCTCGAGTGGTTCTCTGAGCTGATTTTATTGCATAAAAAAGGAAGTGTGGTGCATTTTCGACGTGGTTTAAAGGTTTTCGTTGTGGTATAATCATTCAAACGTTAGTTAAGTACACTAGAAATTACGGATAACTAAAAGAATCAATTATTAACGACTTCAAGATTCGATATTAATATACACGCTAGGGATATCAATTGCAGGGATATGTTCCTGGATCGTAATATCAATTCTTAAGATAGCTTGAGTTCGCAGTCCCTAAAGATAGTTTCTAGCCTTTCGACCACTTTCCAACGAAACGCCCGCTAATTCGAGAATCTTGAGTTCCCGTAAATTAAAACATTAAGTATAATGATCAATCGAATTGATCAATAAAAGCTATAAACATGAACATCTAAATCCACCGATTAGTATATCGGTGAGTTATTGCACCGACCGCCTTGCAATCGCGTGCTTCAGAGATGATTTGCTCATGTGTATCAAATTGGGATTCCTCCGTTTCGTTTCAGAGTCCTGAAACAAAGTTAAATGAATGATAGTAACATTATTATTACAAGTGTGGTACCAGCTGCCTGATTTTATTCGATGGAGGTTAAATAACTATGACTTCCATGTAACTATTTACCATAAACTCCACAAAACTCGCTGCAAATTATTACACAAGGTATACAATTTTGGTTATTATTTTCAATAATGAACCTTTGGAATCGACCAAGAAAAATTTTTTTCTAACACCCCCTCAAAATTTGATGGTTTACGTTTCAAGGTACGTAGAATCCAAAAATCGAATAAAAATTTGGCCGTCCGTCCGCCGTCCGCCGTACGCCGTCCGCCGTACGCCGCACTTTTGCCACTTAGCATTGACCGATTTTGATGAAAATTGGTATGTAAGCTCCATTTGGGGTCTAGTTGTGCCCCGAAGATTTTGGTTGATGTAGGTCACTTCTAAGAGTTCAAATTTGAATTTTGAAATTTTGAAAACGCCCTAACTCAAAAAATTTCGATATGAAGGTATTATTTTTTCTTCAATTTAAGATTCTATAGAATTTTTAGAATTTTTTGAGACCACGCGGAGCTCTGTAAGACGAACCGTTCGCTCGCTACGAGAATTTAAAGTTTGGACGTACGATAAATCAGAAACACGAGTGTGAATCGCAAAAGAGGCCTAATCTCCATTCAAATTATAGCTGACCGAAATACGATCGATGTTTTCTTTATGTTGGATAGTTGGTAGCTTTGCAGACGAGTGATCTACAGAAAAATAATAAACCATTGTGTAATAATTTGCAGCGTTTTCTGCGTAAACAGCTTCACAATCAAGTTCATTTTGAAGCCGTCATTAGGACATTTGATTCTGGTTGCTAAGGACGCAAAACTGAGTACATCTCGAAGGAACTCAGCTAAAATTTGAACGCACACTCGTGTTTTTGATTTATCATGAGACCAACCCTTAAGTTCTCGTAGGGAGCAAACGATTGGTCCTACAGAGCTCTGGGTGGTCGCATTCGATTCTAAAAATTTAATGCTATATTAAATTGAAGAAAAAACCCTATATAATGGAAGCTTTTGAGCTTTTTGACAATTACAGCCCTTATTTTTCAACCCATAGAAGTGACTGACATCAACCAAAAGCTTCGGGGCACAACCAATCCCCAAATGGAGCCCATATACCAAATTTAATCAAAATAGGTCCATGGTAACTATGGCAAGTGCCGCAGACGATGGATGGACGGCTACATTTTAATTCGATTTTTGGATTCTACGTACCATGAAAATAAAACCAACAGATTTTGAGGGGGTGTTAAAAAAATTTCTTGGTCCATTCCAAAGGATCATTAAGGAAAAAAATAAACCAAAAAATAGTTCGAATCGCTTATGAGGGAAATGGCATCTGCAGTTAAGCGGAATGTTGAAAATATTCAGTTGGACTTATTATTTCAAAGGAATTGGAATAGTATTGTGCCATGATTATACCACAATAATATTTAAGTTGGCACAACATTTTCAAACGAATTGTAGAAACTCAACAAAAGTTGCACATTCAGAAAGGGCAAAATAAATCACAAAAATAAGAATTTTGAACAAAAGAATTTTTAGTTCAACATTGATTTCTACAATGATGAAGGAATGCACTACGACGATTCGTGGACTGCGACCCCCAAAAAACCCTCGAAACTAAATTTCATTCATAACCATATTATGAGAAGAGTATGTGAAAAGACTCGTCGGTACATACGCGTAGAAAAGCACTAAAGAGCGCTATGATGGGACCATGCAGTGGGCGTATCCCAGACTCTCTCAAACTAGTCCTAATCTTCAATTGTTTTATGATGGTTCAAATTTGACTTCATATTTTTTGTGATCAGCGGACTCAAAAAATCCTAGAAACCGAATTTGTTTTGTTAGGTATCAAGATGACAAAAAGACCAAATTTCCATGTCCTTTGAATCCGGTTAATGTGGTTCAAATCTAATAAGATTTATTATGGTTCGAAATCAGCACACGACGAATACCTTAGAAACAAATTTTGTGGTATTGGTCACCTTCAGTTGCCCGATACCCCTAAAATAAAACCTTATTGAAGCCTGACCTTTCTCAAGGCAGAATGAACTACAACCAACCCTTTTTCGAGGGTCAGATCGGCCCGGGGGACGGCGTGTATCAAAGGTTGCTTAGCTCGAAGTGGGTCTTGAGTCGCCTCTTGTGTTTTGCCTTGTAAGGACACATCGGGCACTGAAATTGAGGCTCCTGCCCGCACTCGAATTTCTGGTGCTGGACGAGATTGCGTTTGTACTTGTACGTCCTTTCGCAGGATTCGCATTTGAAGCCAGCCAATCTATCAAAAAAACCTGTGAAGTTCAACGAAAATGTTATTTTTCCGAGTCATGAGGGGACATTCATAATTTACTAAGAAAAACATCTAAAAAGAGCAGTCTCAGGAAAAAACATCATTCTAGAATGAAAATAAATGAACATAAATAGGTAAAATAAAATAAACCATGCAGCAAGTAATATGAACAAATTTTCAGTCATCTTGTTTATCCTCCTGGGATTATGTTAATTCAATATTATTTATTTATACGCTCAATTTGCTTGAATTCAGGTGAAGGTTGAAGCCGATCTACTTCTTACGAGTACGATATTTCGACTAGTGTTGGGATTAGTACGTAGGTAGGTACCTAATAATAATAACAACATTTATCTTCAAATCATTACTATTGATGAGCTAAAATCCGTTTTTCGGGCAAAGCCATAAGAAATATCGTACGAGTTTAAAGGGAATTCCCCTAGAAATATGGTGGTAGACTAGATATTCTCCTATGAGTATCATTCATGTTAGAACATTTATTTTGTCTATGGGTCTGTGTGTCTGTCATGAAATCCCTGTAACCGGGCATAACTATACGAAGTTATTGTCCAATTTTGATGAAATTTTCAGGGATTGTGCGGGTTGTAGGGATGGTATCGTTATAAAAGTATCGATATTTTGTATCGATACTGTATCGTATCCGAGTATCGATATTCCAAGTATCGTTGGGTCATGAGTATCGATGTTTTAAAATATCGAGTATCGATACTTTAGTGTCACAAACTATCAATATCATCCAATTTTCTCAAGAAAAAATAATTTTTTCAACAACTTTTATTCATTTTCACTATTAAGAGTCCAAGCAGAGTGATTTTTTCCATGATATAAACGTTATTTGTGGCAACCAAAGAGTAATGACCCAAAAGCCTCTCTACTTCTTCATTTTTTAGCCATTAAGTTGGAATTTCCCCGAGAACAGTATCGATATTCGATATTTAGAAATATCGGATCCAAAGTATCGATATCCAAAAATATCGGATAGTGCAGTATCGATACTAAAATATCGAGTATCGGTACGAAAGTATCGATATTTTGAAATATCGAGTATCGATACCCATCCCTAGCGGGTTGGCGTGTAGACGCTCCTCTATGAACATCATCACCCCCCGGACTGAAAGTAGCCGCTGCGCATGTTCAAACGTGAATTCCTTGTAACGGCCATGACACTTACATTTTCCATCCGATTTCGACGAAATTTCTCGGGATTGTTCAGATTAGCGTGTAGATGGTCCCCTGTGAGGGTAGTGAAAGGTACTTAGAGATTGATGTTTTGAGATTAACTATTATGCATCGGACCTTCTATACAATCGGGTTATGGATACGAGGAGAGCTATGTGCCACACCCACTTGGCAGACGTTTTTTTATTTGATTGTTATTTTTGTCAAGCTGGAAATTGACTCAAAGGGATTTCCCCCTTTTCCCTCTCTTCTAATTTCATTTTATAGTTAGTAATTGTTAACCTCTTTCAGTCAACCCGGACTTGAAAAAGCGTACACATAAATCACAATTACTGACAAATTCTGCTCGAAATTCTACCAACAGCATTCAAATACGTCAAATCTACCAAAAAGGCAAAGGGCGTTTCGGAAGTAGCCGTTTTATTCAATAGTCACTCAGGTACGACTTACATAATTAAATAAACATCAAAAGGTGATCAATAAACATCGTAGGTTCTACTCGTATACGTCTAGTTAAACATACTTTTATAGTTCATGGTGAAAAAGAGAGGCCCAATGTTTGGAAAATAAAGCCTCTGTAGCAATGGCTTTGAAAGGTTGTACGGTATTTTCTCTCTTTGAATATCGTATTGTACTTAAATTAAGGTTAGTAAACGTGATATAAAATATGATATTCCATACAATTCGAATAACAAAGGAGCTGTATCCAAACAAGGCTAAGTATGAACAGTCGCAGGAGTTTATCACAGGGGCCTTACCTGGAAATAAAACAGATAAAGGTCAGTGAGACATCAGTTTTTGTGAATGAACTAGGTATTCATTATTATACCTTGGTATAATAATTGACAATACAAAATTCAAGAGTTGTTATTGAATCAATAATTTAAAACTAGGAGGAATAATTTATTCACCAACCTGCTTATTATAGAAATTGACACTCATAACATGTATGGACATTTTAGATGTGAATGATTTAATATGAATGATACATTCTTTTAATGTAGTTTTCAAAGTATAAAACTCAGTCCACGTTATAGTTTTTCCAATTCAGCTGAATCCGACAAAATTTGTATACTACGTACATTGTCTTCATCGCTATCGAAGTTATAAAACCATTATGTAGCCGTGCAGCAGATCAAACAAAATTGGGTACTCGAAAATCAAAACCCACATTTGACGTTTCAGTGCTTTTAGAGGAATGTTATTCGCGAGTTTGTTTGTCAACCCGTGGTCAATTCCTAGTCTCGGACATTGCTATAAGAAATCCAGATCCGATTTAAATGAAATTTTCAGGGTTCGAGGTCAGTCTCGAGACGGTACCCAGGAATTCCATCGTCATCGAACGGCGGTGTATGCAGGCACGAGTGATTTTCCTTGAAAACCGATTTACATACGTAGCTATTTACTAACTTAATAATCGACAAAGGATGAAAAATAAATCCGGGTAGATTGGACTGTAAAAATTGTATTTTCTCAAAACAAAATATGACCAATAATATGGAGAAAAATGTGTCTAACTTAAAACAAAATAAAACAATAGGAGTGATCTTGAACAATCATTAACTTCAAATCACCAATTACACTTGTAAGACAAAGGAAACATTTAATGATACAATAATGGAATAAGACATTTGAATTTCATAAAGAAAGATAACGACAATAGGTGATAAGACCAGGATATACATATAAATACGTATATCATATAATAATTTTGGTCTTGAGTCAGTCTCAATTTCATAAGTTGGGCAATAGTTTCATATCAAACCCTAACAGTTTCAAAGTTTATTAAGGTAGTTATTTTGGTTTATAAGGAAAAAGACTTACGTCTCATCTACGATATACTCTACGAAGCATTAGCTTCATATTCATGTAAGAAACCTGCACATTCATATGCGGCATTCAAGTATACCTATACATCGTTCTCAACGATAACACAAATTTTCATAATTATTTTATTAGATCATCTCTATTAAACAACAATTATTCAGTACGGACTTATTAAGTAGGCAACACCTAACGTAGGTACCAAAGTACTGTACTTATACAAAAAATAAAATAAAATAAACATTTTTTCGAGAATTATAGAACAAAATTTAAAATGATATCCCTCAAACAGGGTTGGCTGCATCCGTCTGGTATTACCCTTTTTCAATTTATTGTTAGAATTTTACAATTATTTTTCAATTCCTGATTTGGTACCAATTCAAATTATACATCTGTTCAGTATTTTTTTTTTAAATTTATGTAACGCATCAGTAATTTATAAATAACAAAATTAAGAAAAGGAACAAATTACGGGTAATTAATTGAAAATTCAATGGATGATTCAACATATCAAATGGGAAGAACCTACTCATAAATATTACATGATAAGGTGAATACGTACACTTACAAATCTTATGATTGCAAATGCAATACTTTACTAGGTTTACAACAAAAAGTAACATCAACAATAAAAATTTCTATATTTTGTACAACAATTTATTATGGATGTGTGTGGCTTAAAAAGTTTTATTTTGTATTTAGAATCATATACAAGTATGTATGGGTATCAGTATTTTAAAATTATAAAAATAATAGAAAATCAACTCCAAATTCAACATAGTTAACATCTAGGTAAGTGTTTTCCTAAAACATTTAGATAAACTCACGTTAAATTCGTTGATTTTGGTTTTCAAGAAAGAAACTATAATTTATTTATTTTTAATAAGAAAACACCTACCAAAATTGAGAAAACACCTACGTACTCTCAATGGTCAACAAACTTAAACAAATCATAGGGAGTTATTTAAAATAAAAATCTATTTTTAATAAAAAGTAAATAGAAATACTTTATCTATTTTGATTGAAAGTTCGTAATAAAATTTCCTTTTATTAAAATAAAAATAAAACTGATATAGGTTATTTGGAACATAATAGTTACCTGATTTTACCTTTATGCAGAGAGTAGAAAGGCTGATTTTTGGGGGAAGACAAGTCTGTAGAGAAATATACGTAAGGATTTTCTGTAAACTAGAAATTTCAGAAATTTCGAGTAGAAATACAAACAAAAAGAGAAGAAACTTATATCCACTTCCTCTTATTTGGCTCAAAATACCGAACTTAGTGTGTTATCAATCATACCTAATAGTTTCAAACTTTGATTAGGTAATCATTTTTGAAAAATTAGCGAGTGAGTCAAATAAATTCTACAAGTTTTGTACCTTTAGCGCGAGAAAAATAAAGTAAAATTATCAACAAAATTAAATAGCGATAATGACGAGTGTAATAATAATTATATTACGTAACTGCTGTTTATTCACACAATTTACAAAAGACTGGCTGGTGAATCTGAGGTGGCACAAAACCGTTCCACTCAATTCTGAAAGATAATTGCACCTAATCTACACTTTAATCTCTAGTTATCAACGTGAAGAACTGTAGTTTAGCCTCTACTGTTAAGAATAGATAAGAAAATAATGTCTGTCAAGTCCAATGGGCTCACCTACCTCACGTAAACATAGTCTTCACGACTCTTCGACTTTTTTTTTTTTGTTTCCGATTACGTTGTTTTTTGAGTCTTTTTGTCTTCTTTTCGCTGATTGGATCAAGATGGAACTGATGATTTTCAAATGAGACAATCGAAAATCAAAAACAGGAACAATTAAAAAATTACTTTGGAGTAAACTCCAACTAGTTATCTATCAAATTTGAAACTCGGGTCATTAAATGTATGAAGATTGGATGTTCAGGAAAACCAAGTCCCGTCGGTTCGATGGTAAGGAAATTCATAGAGGTACAAAAAGAGCCAATCTTTGCCCTTTTTCTTCTTTTTTTCTAGATCCACGAATCAGAGGAAAGAAAAAAGAAAAAGAGCCAATAAACACAAACCCCGGCAATGTTATTGAAATCGGAACATGTGTGTACGAACACGAATTCACCATTGATATACAATCTTGATTTCGGAGAGCACGCATTTGTTTCGACCTGGTGCACGAATTTGTGAAGTTGTGAAGCCTTAGGTTGTGAAGAAATAAAAGTGAAGCATTTTTCGTCAGATTATCCTGAAATGGATTTTTTTTTTGGTGAAATCCTTAATACATTTTCCTTTCAAAGTTGCATAACCGGATTCATCTGTAGGGATGAGGCTGCTCCACTCGATGTATGTGATATAACTCATAATGAGATATTTTTAACGTGAAACAGATTTTTGTGTAATAAAAAGTCTTAAACAAATTCGTAAAAACTGTAAAACTGAAAGCAGAAAAGTTTACAAGAAGCCTAAAATTTATCATTTTTTCCCTTGTAGCCAGATCTGAAGAAATGCCCCTTGACAATAAATGTCTTCTACATTAGAGATGGTTGTTCTGTACAATAAATTCGCAAAAATTGTAAAACTGAACCCAGAACAGTTTGTAAGAAGCCGAAACTTTATCATTTTTGCCCTTGTAGCCGGATCTGAAGAAATGCCCCTGGACAGTAAATGTCTTCTGCATTAGAGAAGGTTGTTCTGTACAATTTTTTAGAACACTATCAACTATTGCCTTCCGGCATAATCATTTCGAGAAAAATGGGTTGATCAGTAAGGGATCCTCTTAGTCCCATTTGTATGTGGTTCTTCCCTTGTACTCAATAACAACGATGTTTTTACCTACGTACTTGGAATGGTTGTTTATACAGATATTAACTTATAGATACACTACGTATTCCAGAAGATGGATGGTCTTTCGTAGGAAGGTCACGAATTGGCGTACTCGGACTCGGGGTGTCTGTTGATGATGTGAGATACCAAATTTGATTTGTACCTCGTTATGTGTGGGCAGTGGGGGCACCTCATTCTCGGCTCTTTCCCGCATTCCATTCTTTGGTGGCGTCGAACGCTGTCCTTGGACATGTAGCCCTTGTTGCAAATCGGGCAGGCAAATGGTTTGTCTGAAACGATCCACATAAAACGAGAACATTATTCAGACCAAAAGATCAAACTAAAAACTAAAATTAAGTCATTAGGTAAAAACACAGAAAAAGTCGTGCTGGGGTCACAGGGAGTTAGTTGGAGTGGAAGAGCAATACTTTAATGACCTAAGGATACGACCAATCCGGAAGATTCTGAAATTATAATTTCTCAGCACATTTTCAACGCCACTGAATTATTGCTTCCTTTGGCCTTCTATTTCCAAAATTTTGATACATTTAAAATTTTTATAATAAACAAATTTTCACAAAGTTGTATTTGTGGCAAACCGTTCAAAGAATGAATACCTCATACAAATAGATTGGGTAACATGTTTTTCATGCAAGTCTATAAAAATGTCAAAAAACACACATCGATATGCATTTTTTTTGTTTAATAAAGACCTTAATAGGATATAGCAGTTGCAGTAGTGCTTATACGGCATTTCCCTAAGATATCTTCACAAAGAAAGTCGTTATTCGAAAGTAGTTAGGCACTTGCCTATTTATTCATAAGAGCCGATAGCCAATTAGCAAAATTTTTATTTTGGTGTTCCACAAATCTGAAACGTTTTTCCTTGATAGCACTTCGCAATAGTGAGAATTTAAAACAGGTAAACTACATATCCCGGTTTTCAAACCACCAATGTAGATCACTATACTCAAGACAAGCTTAGACAAGTATCGGAAAATACGATAAGGATATTAAGATAGTATGTACATCTTTCCCAAAAGCAATTAGGAACTGAAAAAATAGAATTCAAGTGCAGAAGACGCCAACGTACTATGAAGGATTCCCAAAGGTAAGAAATGATGAAAAAAGAAAAATGCCTTGCACCCATCGTGAAGACTATGGAAAACACTACGCCAGAGAACATTAGTATTTAATAATTCACAATTTATTTCAAATTTTACAACGATGATCAATAAAATATATCTATACAACTTTCGGACTAAACTAACATTTGATTGAACATGACATTGTAGCTTTGTGATGGTGTAAAGTGAGGAATGGAAGTTCCTAATAATATTTACCTGAAAATTGAATAATAACGCTCTCCCCAAAATCACTTCACTGTCAATTTTCAGTTCAAGAAATTTGGTTCATACTTCAAAACTTGACCATATCTCATTGGAAAATTTCTCTCATCGGATACTTCTAGCGGATATTAAATACTTAAAAAAAACAAGATTTCAAAGAAGGTACAAGTTTACCGTATCATGTACCTCCAAATCCAACAATAACGTATACCTCTCACACCCTACCCTGTTTTTTGAGGAAGAGACAACAAATAAAGCGCTACATGGAACATCCAAAATCCGTAGGTAATTTTTGACATTAGTCTAAAATAACAAGTTATTTTGAATTTAACTGTAGTTCTGTGGTATAAATTTTACCGGTTGTCGAAAAAATGAAGAGAATAAAGAAAAGAAAATAAATAAATAAAATCGAATTATTGAATATTGGAATGGAAGGGAGGAATGAACTAGTTCTAGGTACCAAATCGAAAAACTCCCTGTAAACTACATTTAAGGTACCACATTTTAATCTTGCCATCCATAATCAAGAAACACGAAAACTTGTGTTAGTACTTGATGATCTTTAATAATATAAGACGGGAGAAAAAGCTTAATAAACATTCTAGAAAGATAATAATAGAATAATTATTGGTTTAACAACAGTCTCAATTTCAAATGGTCAAAAAAGGCTCTGCCGAACAACTCAAATGAATATTAAATTGACTTCACATGCCATCTGTACGGTTAGAAAAATAATTATATGTATGTATAATAACACAAAGTTTCCTTATTGTTCTAATTATTGCACTCAAGGAACAAAGCTCCATCTAAATAAAAATCTTTCATGAAAACTGGGATTTAATAAATCTAGAATGACTAAAATTGAGGATACCTGATTGATTTTGATCAACGAACATAAACGCATTGAACCAAGGTTTTTACAAGCAGTTTGATTTTTACATGTTTGCAATTCATTGATTCAAGTGAGTACTTAGTTATCAACTCAGGTGCTTAACAAAGGAAAACCAATTAAATTAAGAGGAGTAAAATATTTTGGAGTTAACTCAAGTTATGTAATAATATTATTGAAATGGATAGGTATGTATTTATCCACATAATAAATATCTTATTATTCCCATTTAAAATGTTGGAATTCAAATTTTAAAAGTTGTTCGTTTTTTTACAAAAAATTAAGTACAACTTTCTTAATTTTTATAGATCACAACGTTAAGCATTGTCGAATCGTCAATGGCATTTGAACTAAGAGGGGGTTCTATCTTGATAATGAAGGTGACTATATTTATTATAGTAGCCTGTATTTATGTATTATGGTAGGCTCCAGTTGCTTTTTTTAATTTTTTTGCAACTATCGTGTTTATATACTTATTTCAGGATGAAGGATGATGAGCAGCTTTTACTGTAGCCTAAAAACTGGCCAGGAACTTGCCCCTCGAAATGTGAAACCCTCAGGGAAATAAGTGCAGTCATTCGAGTCACAAATCGTGACAAACATGAACAAGAAATAATAACACGGAGATGTACATTGAGCGAGAATTCTCATTTTGGCCTCCGAGAGGTTTTCATAAAGCTGAGGGCGAACGCTCAGTCTGTCTCGTGTATGATCAAAACAAACCTTAGTGGATTAGTATTAGGTAAATGATCTTGCGCGTAAAAATTTTATTCAACACCTATATTACTCAAGTTGCTTGCTTAGGGACAGACAGCTATGAAACCTAATCAAGTAAACGATACTGACCAATCTTACACTCAAGTAATATATAAATAATATGTAGGACACCGCCAAGATTTGAGGAGAAAATTCGTTGATATGATCGAAAATACGATATGCTCGGAAGTTTTAGTTCCAAACTGAATCAGACGGTATTAATTTCTATTCCATTTATAAGTTGGAGTAATCCTGGCTCCAAGAGCTTAGTCAAAGAGTGCATAACCAGCTTAGAGCATCATTGAGGCACGCACTTGGTATTATTGTTACAGTAAAACATCGTCACCTTGAAGGTTTCAGGAGTGAAATACTGCACTTGTCAAGATACCTCTTATTGGCACGTATTCACCACTAATTTGGAGATCCATCCTCAATCAACTAACAACTCAAATCTTTTGGTTAGTATGATGGGAGGGTAATTAGTAAAGAACTTCCGAGGTATCTATATTTATGCAACCGTGTATAGGACTTTCGTGTTTTGGGCACGTTGTCAAAAAAACGTCTCTCAAAAACGTCTGCATCTCAGTATAGCGATTGGTTTTGAATTGATCAAGATCATTCCATGGAGAGTTCATAAGTATTACTGTTCGTAAGGTTCCATGTGATCATTAAAGAGTTATAATATTTTTTTTTAAATATAACTTATTCGCCATTTTCAGGTAGATTCTCTGTAGATCAGGCCGAGGCGTATTGCACAGCTAAAATAACCTCGGTAACTACGAGTATATGAAGATGCGAGAAAATGTATACGTCCCTTAGGGTCATTTCCATCACTAATTTGGAGATCCTCCTTCATTCTACCAAACTCATGTTGTCTACACCAAATGGTCAGCAGGATGAGGTGGTACAATGTACAGAGCTGGTAAGGTGACGGCAGTTGGACTGCGATTATGCCTCCCTCGAATATGAGTTTTGAGGTTTGAGCGCTGCTTGGAGCGGAAAGGACAAAATGGACACTGGAACTTGGGCTCCTGCCCACATTCGTTTCTTTGATGTTGCAGAAGATTCCCCTTGTACTTGTAGCTTCGACCGCAGGCGTCGCAGGTGTGGTTTTTGCTTTCCCGGTACAGGCTGACTTCGCTCAAAGATCCGAGCATTTCTCGAGCGCTATCTGGGAAATGACCACCTGTGAACATCAAAAGGTATCAAGTAAATAAAATGTCATAAAATTAGCTTCAAGATAAGTCAGTGGCAATACCTTTTGCACTATTTTCGAAGGTATGAATGTTTATTTCCCAAAAAGACCATGTACTACTCTAAATTATTATACGTTACTCAACAACATTTTTCTGATCTCTTCGGCTTATTCGTAATTAAAGTACCTATTTGCCAACAATTAATTCGTATAATTTATTTTTTAGTTGTATATTTTCGACCTCTCCATGATTATACGAGTAACCTCCATGATTATATCGTAGATGAGTTTCATATTAAATTACATATAAATATTATCAGTGTATAATATGTAGTGATAATGTATATATTACAAATTCATTATTATTATTTATATTATAAATAAGATCTACTTTCCTTTGATGAATCAAGCAACTTCCAATACTCATAATCTCCAGTACCATGCCTGGATACCATAATAAGCACCTATAAAAATTATAAAAATAGTCCTTTATAATTTTCCGAACATTTTCTGAAAGGAGAAAACTTGTACCTATCATCCCAGTCAGTTCACGGAGAAAACCCACAGGTCGGTAGTTCACCAAGAAGTAATGTACTACTTATCTATTAATTGATGATGATGAATTAAATCGTTTAGCACAACAAAATATTAATTTATTTGGAAAATAACAACATACAACCCCTGGTCGAACAACAAATTGAAGGTACGTCTAGACAACAACAATATTTAAAAAATTGTTAGGTATTCTATTTGGATTAGTAAACAGTTACTACCACTACAATATTTTACTCAACGCAAACTCCCTTTAAAAATAAAGATATTTTCTTTCAATAAATGATCAATCACTATAACTAGTGAACAAAACCACTGAATTTAAACTTTACAGTGTAGAGGTTAATGACAAAAAAAAACAATAGTTATTAACAACAAATAGTTAATTATAGAAACAATCAAACCCCTTCCCCTCCCTCCAAAAAAGTCTAATAAATTAGGCAGGGAAAGATCTAATTTACATTACCATTTTGAGTGGATACTCTAATCATTTATATCTTTTAAACGAAGTCAGAGCTTACTTGTTGAAATGGGAACACCATCTGTTGGAACACTCCAAGGATATGTGCACTGTCACGTCTTATGGTTAGTACCTACCCTTCCAGACTGTGGTCGATTGGAATAGGACTCGCAAAATCAGTTTCAGCGTTACATCTTAACAGGTGGTATAAGATTGTGCACTGTAATCAAATGTCTTTTTAGGGACGCTTTGTGTTTGCACTTGAAGGAACACATCGGACAAGGAACTTCGGGATTTTTCCCACACTCGTACTTCCTGTGACGATGAAGACTTTCATAGTGGCGATAGGTTTTTGGACAGCTGTGACACCGGTGGATCCTTCCGCTAGCCAGAATTTGATGCAAGGCTCCTAATCTCGAAAATAAACAGAAACAAAATTGGTGGGAGAAGAAAAATTTAGCAGAAATACCTCAATCAGCTAGATTCTATGATGTAGAATATTAGCATTGCAAACAACAAGTTTTTTGCACCAAGAAGTTGTTGGTCAATACTTTCAACAGTAGCTACTGGCTGTATAATATTCAAAGACAATAATACCTAAGATGATAACTGAATAAATTAATGAACTAAAGGTTCTGCGAGAGTGATTGCTCACATAAAAAACATCATGAAAAATAGGTACGTAAAAATAAATACTGTTCATGTACCAAGCAACAATTTGAGTTCATTCATTGCGAAATTGTTCAGCATTGGTCTAGTATAAGGAAATTTGAATTTTTGGTTTTTTATTGCCTCTAGAACCACTACATAGAGCCACATATATTACGGAGTCTTCTTGTTTTCAACCTGTGAGTTGTCAACTCACAGTTGCTGTAATCGTAAAAATTCGTGATTTTTTGGAGTGAGGAAGAGGGGGGGGGGGGCAAATCCATAATTAAGGATGCATTTAACTGTTATAACGATAATAAAGGAGACTCAAGGGGAGTACACCTTGATGTCACTACCCGTGTAATGGTCCACTGCCATTCAGTCTTAGTGATTATTCCTAGTAACAAAGCTATAATATAGCTATAATATAACATATTATGTTGTTTACTGGTAGTATTGAATGATAGCTATGAATGACAGCTAAACATGAATTAGAAGGTCGGTGCCTATAACATGAAACTTTGAAAGCACCATTTAAGAGAGGAAAATTGATCAAATGATTTTCGGAGAAATATGTAATAAATACAATTCTATAATTAAATGAATAGACAAAAATTATCTGCAGGAATAGAATTGTTTTGACTTTAGCCCGCATTGTATCTTTGGATTCCTATACCCCAGGTAATATAAAGAAGTAAGTAATGACTAGAAAATGTTTGAGCTAGACGAATTCTTACACAAGATAGTTATCACAGCAATCAAAAACAAACCACAAAGAGGTAATTCATACCTGATTCATAATTTTCATAATATTAATATTTCTACTATTAAGTTAGGAACAAAACAAATAAACGGAACCAATAAATGTTATCGGTCCATTCATATCAACTAGAAATTGAAAACAGATGACGAAAATTACAAAGAAGACGGAGGGAAGGAGGGAATTTTTCCTACCAACCAGTCGGGTCAAGATTGATCGCATTTGATGACAAACATTTTGACTGATTCTGTCTTGTATAGTTGTGTCTGAATAACATGTGGCGCCTGAGAGCATCAGGACGGTGGCATCGGTATAGACATAAGTCGCACTTTTGGCCGGGCGCTTGGCCACATTCGTACTTCAGGTGTTTCGTGAGGCTTGTGGAATGCTTGTAGATTCTTTGGCAATTGGCACATTGGAGTCCTAGAATGCGAACCGTAAAGATGTTATAAACTCATAAGAAAATGCCAGGGGCTTCTCGTTTGAAACATCATAGCTCCGAGTGCTTACAGCGAAAAGCGCAGACAGTTGTATGTTAGATTCAGTACAATGAACAATATTTACTGTGGGTTTAAATGCACTGTTTCTGCCTCATAGTTGGATTCATTACCCTCGAAAACTCCGATATTCCAATTAACTCTGCAGCGGCTTGACTCGTGACTTGAGGGAGCTGTTTTGATGACAACAATAATCCTCGAGAATGCTGAGTGCGAATTTGTTGTGTCCTTAAAAACGGATCCCTCAAGATACCTATGAATCGAGCTGCAGCAGATTCGGACAAACTGTTGAGGTCAGCAGATCCCCCATCACGTTCAAGAAGAAATATCAACAAACTCCAAAGCCAGTCAAAAATAGAGTGTTCTCACTGGGTTATAAAACGCCGAAAAAATGCCCCTCCCCTCCCAGACTAGGTAATGGAATCGCTAAGATTTCCTTAATGGACACAACAAACAAGGCCCAGTACAATTTGGAGAAAAAAAGAGGTAAGAGCCTGCCTCAAAGTAATTAAAAACTTCTTCGACTTTTTTTTATTTTTCGATTTGCTTTTAATCTACTTTAAAACTCGAAAATTAGGACTTATGTCATGGATATAATACATGTATTACTCGTTTTTCAAAACCCAAAACTGGAATTAAGCATAAATCAACACTTTAACACTTTCTATCGGGTGATTATAATGTAAATTGAGCAACCTGTAAAAAATGGTTTGAAGGGTGAAAGAAAAAAATGACGCAGTAAAAGGCACTATTGTTATTGAACTGATTTTGTCGGTGTTTTAGAAAAATATGTCTCTTCAAGTTGTCCCCGCGCTTGCAAGTGTAGTCACAATAGTGGCATTTCATATCGTCCATTTTACCACATCCTCGCTTCCAATGTCTTCCCAGACTTGTACGGTCCCGGTAGGTCTTACGGCAACTGTGGCACGAAATGCCTGCGCGCAAATAAATAACAATATCAATAAAATACTAAACCACATGCGAACTTCAACTTCTGTACGTTCAACTCATAGAATTGGACAGTACTATTCTTCGATCATTCGAGAAATTTCGATTGAAAAATTGATTTTTGCTAACAAGTATAATATACTTGTATAATATACTATAAAGTATAATATACTTGTATATTATATTATAATATGAGCAAAACATAACGTTTTTGTTTACAACATATGCGAAACCATGTGAATGAATAATTCATACCAATTATTGGTTATCATCAACCAACCATCAAGTACTCTATTAACGAGATCAATCACAATTTACGTTCACGTCTAGCGGAATGGTAGAAATAAGGCAACCTGAGCGGCTGAACCGGATCAGTTTGAAGGACACTGGTTGCCCGAAGTGGGCACCGGAGGTATTTGAAATTTGAGTAGTTAGTACATACTACCCATCAATTTATACAAACTCCACATTGAACACACAGACGGTACAAGTACCGGCTTAGGTACTTCTATTTTTTCTGACCTTGAACGTCAAGTATTATAGTAGACAGATCAAATTCGTACCTTACTTAAGTTAGGGAGAGTGCCAACCAAAATCAAACAATAATAACATTCAAATCATTGAGAGGCGTGGGGCGGATCGAAATAATTATTCGACTTTATACAGTTTATTGTGACACATTACGGAACTTATGATATTCCTCTCAGGAACTTAGGAATATACGCGATATTCCTTCAGGTTCTTACAGACTTTTTCTAGGCGTAATTTGTAAGCTCCAAATTGGTGTATTTGAAATAGATCCACTTGAGTTTAAAAAAATTCAAATTTGTAATGAATAATGTTTTAGGCAAAAGAATACTCGGAATCATCGCAAAATTGTCTGAAATTTCTTCTAACATCGACGGATAGATGGTGGATGAGAGCTAGGTGTTGTTGAAGATGACTAGGGCGCCTACCCTTGTATGGACATCGCGGACACTGGAGCCTAGCTTGCTTGCCACACTCCCATTTCAGGTGAGTGTACAGGCTCGTGATGTGTTTGTACTTCTTGAAGCATTTTGGGCATGTGGCTGAAAAACAATGGTCGAATTTTAAAGTAGAAAACTTAATTTAGGCAACTACCAATGATTTTGCCGTTGAGGTACAAGCACTTCTTCGTAAGTCATCAGGTTTATAAAATCTTGCAGAAGGGAGGAGTTTCCGTTTTCCTTCATCTGCTAGAGAAAAATCCTCGGACTGATCGGACTGATTCTTTAGCTAAAACTGGCAAAAACGGAGAATAACACTGCCAAAAAAATTATACGGAATCACATCTTCTCATTAAAGAGAATCAAAACGCTTTACGATGGATCAAAGACTATTTTTACAATCCTCAAAAGAAAAACCAAGAAAAGAAGCTTTCCATTATAACTGGACGCCACGGTTATGCAAAACACCGTGAAAATCAGGAAAATAATCTGGACTTCCTCCGTTCAGGTACCAAACGTCGTTTTAGCACCTTGACTACACCATGGACAAAAAAGACATAATTGAACTGATATTGACATAATATGTCAATATCATAGGCATCATCAAGGCATATTATGCCTTCCACGTTGATGAAAAATGACGAAAAACCAAAATATTCGATTTGCAAACTTGTCGATTTGTGTCCCGGCAAATTTATAACTATGAAGTTACAATCCGATTTCGATGAAATATTCGGGCATTGTGGGTTGGAATTTCAGTAGTCTCCAATGAATTTCGTGACCCCGGAGAGATACCATGCGCATGCACAAACATGGTATATCCTTGTAACCCGAATAAATTGTACATTTTTGATAACATTTTCAGGAAATGTGAAGTTGAGACTCCGGACGGTATCCTACAGGTTTCACCGTCATCAAATCTTCAAATTCGAAGGGTACTTGGAGATTGAAGTTTTGACAACCCACCTGCATCGGATCTACTACACAATCGTGTTATGGATATGAGGAAGAATGAGCAACACCCACAAGGAAGAGTTTTTTGTAGCGAAGGATCACGTAAAAAAATAATGAATGTAAAACAAACTTTTAGAATTTATTTAAGGCACCAGTTTGAATAATACTTTTCCATTAATGTGGCTTAAATTTAACCAGTTTTGATTGATGTACTAAAGCACAATGCTGCCTCAGATAGCAGGGACGTGTACATTTGAAAGGACAATTTGGACACTGCAACGAAGCTTCCTTACCACAAACCCATTTCATGTGATTGTAGAGGCCAGGAACGCTTTTGTACCACTTGTGGCATTTAGGACATTGACCTGAAAGTAAGATAATGACTCATTTTTTGATATTTATTTACATGCAATTCATCAGTGACACATGCTACACAAATTATGGTTTGAACATGATTTCCCTTAATAAATGAGACTTTTTACGGTTTCTAAACATCGAATGGGAACAAAACTAACTCATCCTGGCTATAAAGAGAGACCTTTACATTTTATATTAATTTATGCTTTCTTACTTTGGCGTCTTCATCAGATCTTCTAAGAAATTTTGAATAAGGCTGATCAGTATACTTTCAATTAATACCTATCAATGTATTTTTGAAGATTGAGTTTTCCTGACCAAAAAAATGAAAGAATGAACATCTTTATATCGTTTATGATTTATTAGAAACGAAAAATGTATCACAAAATCTTGAATACAAAACATTATAGTTTTAATTAGTTGTTTGCGTTCCGTACGTAGGGTAAATTTAGAAAGTACCTAGATCACCAGAGAACATTTTAGCATGGGCTTCATATTTTAGATAAAGGCAAAAGTCCGTGTCTAATTGCTCTATGCCTTCTTAGGGTGGAAGGCCTTTTCCCGACGTAATCACATTCAGAGCATTTAAGACCTTCCTTCATGCACTCGTATTTTCTGTGATTATACAAACTTTCTCTGTGTTTGTAAGATCGACTGCAATTTTGGCACCTCCAAACTGAAAAAAACGAGCAGTCAAGGAGAATTAATAAATTAGTAACCGAAAGTGGAACCGTCGCCTCGGCCTCGTTAAGAATAGTATGACAATATCAAGATCCCAAGAAAACGGCCCTGGCATCCAAGCGATTCCTTCAAAAGTTCCTATATACATGAGAGAACCGGAAAATCGACACTACTCCGTGAATCGTGAGTAAGTGATAGTTTACCAAATCAACCAACCCGGGCACCCAATTTGCATGTTGGGTAACACAATTTTCGGCTTGGCACTATAAACACCTTCAATGTTGAGGTTTTGGGGTTTTTCTTCTTACAATTTTGGAAGGTCCAGTTCATTTGTGAACTTATACTGCACACGCTACTTTGTAAAAAGTGCATGAGTATTAACAATAATGCCACTTCCTTACAGTCGAAGTCAAGAAATTCTTGATGTTATACGGAAAATGATTTAAAAAAATACAATTTGTGAGTTTCAAATTTATTTTTTATAAATTTGTCCATATGTCTGTCGTTTGCCATGGGTAAAACTATTGGAACACGAATTTCGATTCTGACTACAATTTCAGTGATTGAATTGATGAGTCTCTAGATTTCGGTTTCATTTCCGGGGGCTAGTGCACGTGAATTGCTGATCACATGAATTTCCCGAATCACAAACCGAATTGAATTCTTCACCTCTCTTCATTCCTGATTTCAAGCCTTTCCTCGCGACATAAGTTGATTTGGTTCAAACTTTTGGAATATAGTTGAGAACAGGAATTAAGGGGGTCTCAGTCGGTCACCGTTCGTTCCTCGTTCCGGGTTTGTATTTCCCTAAATTACAGGCGCTCAAACTTTAAAAATTGTACTTAAATTTGATATTTTGAAGGATTTTCGAAATTCATTAGCGCAGCAGTCTAGGGAATTGAAAAAATCGAAGATTGCCGCTGGAATCATCAAAATCGAACAATAACTGCCAGAGAAAACGCTGCAAATTATTACACAAAGGTTTATTATTTTTCTGTATAGATCACTCTTCTGCAAAGAAATTAGCGCTTCACATTCGATTCAAAAAATAGCAAGTTGTGATTCGTTCATATGGAAATTTTATTACTGGTTGCTAAGGAAGCAACTGAATACAATTCAAAGAAACGAACAGCGATCGCATTTTGGTTAGCTAAAATTCCAACGGAGTCCTCTTTGGTGATTTGATTCACACTCGCGATTCTGATTTTTCATAAGTTCGACCCTTAAGTACTCGTAGGGAGCGAACGGTTTGTCCTACAAAGTTCCGGGTGGTCTCTAAAATTTTTAAAAATTCGATACTGTTTTAAATTGGTGAAAAAATAATACCTTTATTTCGAGAATTTTCGAGCTAGGGTACTCTTCAAATTTTCACCCCTTTGAAGTGACTGACATCAACCAAAAGCTTCGCGGCACTGAATAAATGGTTTTCCCCATTTTGTTTTATTTTTCTCTGGCAATTATTTTTCGATTTTGATGATTTCAGCGGCAATATTTTAGTTTTTCAATTACCTGCTGCACTGATGAATTTCAAGAATTCTTGAAAATATCAAATTTAGGTACAATTTTAAAGTTTGAGCGCCTGTAACTGAAGGAAATACCCCCACATTAAAATTGCGTTAATTCGTTGAATAGAATTCGTTGACGAGACAAAAATACTAAACTAGTTGAACTATTCGATGAGGTGTCCCCCATGCGTTTTGGTTTTATTTTTTGAAATCGCGATCACCGCGCATATGCAAACGTAAATCTTTGCTATTTTTGGAAGCTGTACTGCTCACCCAATTCGTCACACAGAGCAGGTTTTGTTCGAAACAACTGGATGAATTGCGTCATAAAAAATGTATTGAATACTAAAATGAACCTCGTCAATTCACATTGAAATGAAAAATTACATGTCTTTAACAATGGCAAAAAGAATGAGTAGGTGAATTTGAAGGAACAGTGATGGTTGAATTATTAAACAGGTAATATTCTTTTACTATCATTTTAAATTTTTTTCATAGGCAATGCCATGCATAATTAATTTGTGTCGTTTTAGGTTGGAAGGTCTTTTACCAACGTAGTCACATTCAGAGCACTTGAAAGCCGCTACCTTCATGCAGTCGTACTTTTCATGATTATACAAACTTTCTCTGTGTTTGTAAGATCGACCACAACGGCGGCAAGTCCATACTGAAAAAATTGAACAGTCCACATTAAAATCCATTCATACAGATATATGAATGGTATAGTACAGTGATTCTGAAAAGAAACAACCAAATTCAACAAGAATCAACTATATTTCTAAAACATGCTCTCAAAGTTTTGTACCGATACCTACACGAATTACATTTTAATGAACCGATGACACCTTGCAATTGATTTACTCAAACAAACTCACCAAAGAAAACCACGTTCGAGATAATCCAAATTAATTTATAACAACTTCATCAGATGAAAACTACAGAGAGGAATAATGAGAATTCTTCGGTCATTGCACAAACTATATTTTCATAACAATGTTCAACAAGTCACTTCCAGTGAGGCAAACCTAAACATGGTTTGCATAATTGTTGCTTCCCAACAATAGTGTTTTAATAAATTTAAAAATAAAGTTTAATAATAATGAAAAAAAACTCTGCCATGTTAGGAAGGCAGTACAATTTCCTCACATAGAATAACATGGAGTTATATAGAATTAGTTGGTGTAAAATCCTTATTATTGAAATTAACATGGACTTATATAAAATCAGTTGACGTAAAAATGCTTATTATTGAGCATTAACATGGATGAATTTTGATTCCACAATACTCAATTTTATTTCAAAAAAAAAAAAAAAAAGAAGCTGATGTAGTAATAGAAACGCCTAAGAAATTCTTTCACTTCGAGAAAGTTGAGCACAGCATAGTTTCAATCCAGTTCTTAATCATTTTAAGAAAAGAGAAACGAAAATCGGTCCAACCGTTTAGTTTTCCGTAAAGATCAAAATAAAACGCGTAATAAATTAATAAAAACAAGTCAGTTTTTGGAGCCCTTGTGGGATGTGAATAGCTGCTCCGATTTGTATGCGGGTTTGTTTGTTGTGACCACCAAGTTTAACGTGGTATTTTTGACGAATAAAATTAACGCAAATTTTTTAGTTCAAATTTGATTGATTTTGACGTATTTTGAAATCTGGTAATTCAGCCACTGGTATGCGAAAAACGTTGTGTGTCTCACCCTACATTCCAGACTCCTTCACATCGTAGTTTGGTATCAATACACAAATTACACCATAAAGTAGAGGCAACTTATATGCTACCTAACCAAAGAAAGTGTGACGAAGTAGGTTCCGGGGAGGCGAATTAAGTAGTTACGAGTAATATATATAAATTACTCGTAAATACTTTGTACTCGTATTTATTACAATGGCTTTTTCATGTTACTGTACGGTAGAATACCATGTTTAATTATTTTGTGCCGTTTCAAGCTGGAAGGCCTTTTCGTGAAGTAGTCACACTCAGAGCACTTATAATCCCCCTCCTTCATGCATTCGTATTTTTCGTGATTATACCGACTTCCCGAGTGTTTGTACGAGCGCCCGCACCGTCGGCAATTCCAATCTGAAAATTGTTGATCAAAACATTCAATGTTGAACCCGAGACCGATAACTATTAGCTAATCAGTGAAATAGATTCAGTACGCCGGCTTGATTTCCAACAAACAGAATCGAGCAACATTGGCAGTGATGTTTAGTAGTCAAAAGTAGCAACCTGTACCTTTTTTTGCCCTCTGACGTCATTTGATGTTTTTATGCGTTTCAGGCGCGACTGCCATCAGCCCAGAGCGCAAAAATCTGAGGGTCGGAAGAAAAAGAGTCCAAACCGTATGACGTCAGAGGGCCAAAAAAGGTACAGGTTGCTACTACTGTAGTAGGTACTGTAATAACAAAGTTGTCTCAAAAATCTGTTACCAGTATCACTTTGTACAGGTTTTAACCCATATTTTGTTTTCAATTTTCCAATTAAAAGTACATTTATCACTCATAGAATACATAATGTTAGATGTTACTTTTATTCGATCAAGTGGTGGTAGGATCCTCAAAATGTCTGCAGTATATTTTAAAGTCACCAAAAGTTTGCTTTAGGAAATGGAAGAAATATGAATTTTTGAGAGTTGATAACTATCACAATTATGGTGCTTCTTCCACAAACCCCATCTACAAGTAATACAGATGAAATAATCACACAACATGAAAAAATCGCATATAAGACTACAACAAAACAACAAAATTTCAGGAATTTCAAATATACAATGTAGACTGTGGAATTCTACTTCATGATTGAAGATTTTCTCAAAAACAGCAAATATGGGCTCAGTAACAATTCACAAGGTTAGGTATGTATTTAAATTACTTAGGCTTGAGCAATGCTTTCTATTTACTTTTTCAACACAACATAACAAAACCTAATGATGAACTAATAGTATTACTTTTACATTATGTATCAAGAAAAACAGTTGGTCGAAGGTCTAGCGTGTTTCGAAAACATATGTTTCTTGAGGTTGGATTTCTGTTTGGTTTTGTGGGGGCAGTAGGGACAAGTTAATGTCGGTTCTTTTCCACATTCGACCTTCTGGTGTCTCCACAGGCTCTCATAGTGTTTGTAGCCTTTGCGACAAGCGGTACACCGGAACGGGTAAGCTGAAATGAGGAAAATCGTTCACCATAAATCAACAAAGAAGTGTTATTCAATCTGTATAAAAACTCTTGAGTTATCTGATTACATAATTTCTGAGTTGCATAAAGTTTATGTTAGTCTAACTCACACAGTCAATCAAATCAATACTTCTTCCATACCACATCAACGATTTGTACAGTTGGTGGTATTTTTGAAAAATGTTTTCATTTGCCATTAAAAATCATCATATCATTTTTACAACAAAAATTAATGATTGGTTCGAGATAAACTTTTTGGGTGAAAAAATGAGGAATATTGGAATTTATATAACCAGCCAATAAGAGAGTTGAGAATGTTGATTAAATAATAACATTAAATGACATAACTGTAAGACAAGAATAGCTATTATTACGACAGAAAAATGCAACACAATACATCTAAATTTATCAACAATCAAATCCCAGTCAAATATAACTTTTGATTCTAAAAAAGTTAGATGATTTAGTTATTGAAGATGGGGAAACTCCAAAAACTAACTCCTTTCTTTGTGCGTCAAGCAATAATGAAACCACAATAACTATGCACTTTAAATATCTCTTGACTTAACAATACAATAAATTATAATTTTGTTCGTCATTGTAGACTGCATCGTTATTGATAGCTGCAGGGAATCGGCTAGTAATACCTACACTAATGCAGAATAATTTCCTAATATTGGTTTATTACGTTTATAACATTGGTTTATTGCAGAAGTTGACATAATTTACAATTCTCTCAAAATATAGATTCATCATTTTCGATTTGTTAATTGCTCATTAATAAAATGCCTATAACAAAAATAATAGGCATTTTATTAGGGGTTCATAACAAAAAAATAATTGTATCGGATCAATTTATATTTTTGTAATAAATGGGGTCATTTTCAGCGTTAATAAACAACTGCTGCAGGTTAATTCCGAAGAAAATCTACAACGAATAATACCTATTAATTTCGCGTGGGAGAAACGAAGAACAAACTTGGATAGCAGAGGGATAAATGATTTACTACATACTCAGTAAAAACAACGATAGAATTGTATTTTTCTATGTAAAATATCATAACTTCGCAATTATGTAAATTATGGATTCGAATGTAACATACTCGAATGTAACTTCGGAAAGACGAGTTCACGATGAAGGAAGGCTTAAGACCACTATTGTATCCTACATTCTGACAGGGAAACTTCGTTTTGTACAAATCTCTGAACCATTGGAAAAAAAACAGCTGAAATGTAGTTGACTTTACCTGCTAACCAATTTGTATGAAACATAACACCTACAATTGGACCGCGTTATGCAAATACCTGGTAAGCGACAAAAGTCGATTTTGAGAAAAACGCGTCCAAAGTTTTTACGAGTATACACGTTGTTTTGGTAGTTGGCATGTTAATTAAGAGGTCAAACTTCGTCTCTGGGGTTTTTTTGGTGTGTTCTTTCCAGCTATTCGGTCAAAATGTAAGAAAAATGTCTGCAAGTATCATTTTTATGCTTACCTGGTTTTTGAAAAAATCACCAAGAGCAGAAACCTAAATTGCAATAACCTGGTAAGCGCCAATTTGTCGCTTACCTGGTTTTTGCAAAAATAACCCAGAGACCAAATCTAAATTTTGAAAACCTGGTAAGCGCCAATGTGTCGCTTAACTGGTAATTGCGAAATTAATTGAACAGAAAATAGAACATTGATAACGGGGTAAGTGCCTATTTGTCGATTTCCTGTTTGTTGTCACATCAAAAAGAACAGAGACTTTACCAGGAAAATGTCACTCCTAACCTTCTACTGAGGGTGCACGAAAAAAAAGAAAGCATGATGGTCACCGAATTCATGTAAGTATTTGTACTTACTTGAAAATGTTTATAAAAAGATAGTAAATGATAACAAAATAAATGTGGTTATAACTAACAGGTTCAACGCCATTGATATAGTTCCCTCTCCCTCGATTGATACGTTTTGTGATAGTCAGGACATAGCTAAATCGTGTTCCTCGTGAACTATGTTATACCTGTAGGTCACTAAGGCACATTTGAACTAACTTCTTACCACGAGTATTCATTTTAATCATTAAAATTTAATGTTAAAAAAAAACCACACAATTTTTTGTTGGAATCTCGGATGGAAGAACGTGACCGTGACAATAAAACGTCTGCCAAGTTGGGTGGGCAGTATAGCTTCCTCACTCATTGTAACATGGACGTATAGAATCAGACCACAACATTTGATCAAACAATAAAAGAAGCAATTTACACGGGAACCTGGAAGTAAGTGTGGGCACGAGTAGTATGATATTTGTATTTTCAACGTAGAATTTTATTTAGCGGTCCACCGTCTAGGACCTAACCCACCCAATCCCTGAAAATTTCATCGAAATTGGTTGAATAGTTGCGGAGTTTTGGTTGTAACAATAAATTTAAAGTTCGCGCATGCGCAGCGGCTATTGCTTGACCAATTTGATTGAAACTTATAGGGTGTCTCTTAGAAGTTAGTCCCTAACTAACCTCCAAATTTGAGCAAAATCGGTTTATTAGAAACCGAGGTTCCAGGAAATTCACGTTTGCGCATGCGCACTCGCTCCTATTGGTCCGAAGGTGCTGAAATTGATAGGGGACCGTCTAGGACCTAACCCGCACAATCCCTGAAAATGTCATCAAAATCGGACTACAGGTTAGTATAGTTTTGCCCGGGACAAGGATTGACCAGAGACAGACCAACAGACCGACAGACAGACAGACACGGAACCAAAATTGTTCGGGAAGCTCTATAACGCAAAAAGCAAGTGGAAATTTTGATTTTGGAGGACATTTTTTTTACTTCTTTCACGAATACAAAGCTTCCCTACCTTCGGTAGTGAGGAAGCAAAATTCTTAGATTAATCTGTCGCTTACCAGCTTGTTGACTCAGATGTTTGGCCCAGCTGAATTTACGCAAATCCCTGGTAAACGACGATCTCTGGCGGTTACCAGGTGTTTGCGTAACTACTTTAGTGACCAATTGGTGCTTACCTGGTATTTGAAATGAAACCTAGTGGCGCTTACTAGGTATTTGCGAAATAAAATTCAACATTTGGCGCTTACCAGGTATTTCCAAATAAAAAACCGCGGATACAAGGCTTGTCGCTTACCTGACGTAATAATTTAATTACTTTTAATAAACGTAACTGAATGAAACCACTCCAGAATCGTAGATCTTGACAAGCTGAATCCAACGATACCAAAAACTCGATTTTCGATTTTTGTCGCTTACCAGGTATTTGCATAACTGGGTCCAATTACAATGTGCAGATTGAAAGAATGCTGCAGGCAGAAAAGCTTTTTCCATTCTAATACCTGTTCCAAAAAATATTACTGTTGATAGAAAGTCCTAATGTCGTCTAGAATCACAGAATCCTTGAGAAAAGAGTGATTCTTGGAAGAAATCCCTGATTCTACCTGAATTCCATGGAGCGTGGGTACGCAATAAGGTAGTAGAATGAATTCCTGTTGGGAAATCGACCATCTACATATTAAACGAACAAATTAAGTGGGCTATAAAAGGGTCAACTCTACTGAAATAATGACACTGCAGAAAAAATGAATACAAAGTAATGTAACATTTTTTGTAAGTACTTAACTTTCGTATTTGACATAAAATAAATTAAGATCGACCCACAACATTTCATAATTTTTGTATGATTAATAAAAATCTCAACAAAAAAATAAAATAAAAAATAAAAAAAATAAAAAAATAAATAATAAAAAGCAAAAAAGAAAATGATGATGATGATAGTGATGTGATGTTTTTTTTCCTTTTTTTAAAATCTCAATTTTAAAAAATCTTCTACTTTGTCCTTCAGCGATTTGAAAGATGAATTTTGCGTCTAATTTGTGTGGGAGAGTCTGCTTTTCCACTCACCGACTGATTTCATAATCATTGAAATGTGAAATTATTCGACCCATTCTAACATTCTCAAGTCGGTTTTCAGTCTTTCGCTTGTTATAAGTCTTCAGCATAATCTTTTGTGGCTCACGAGTGCCTCAAGACCAGGTGGGTTTTTAAGCTCTTCATCAATTTGGTCTTATAAGAGCAGTGAGGACATTGGAAATTCGCCTCTTTCCCACACTCGTACTTGGAATGAAATTTCAAACTCTGTTTCCATTTGTAGGTTTTTCCGCAGGAGTTGCAAGCAAAAGGTTTCCCCAGATTGTAACCTGAAAGAAGAAAAAAAAGGCATATTACGAACTTGAATTACGGACGTACATTTGAAGTTTGACAAAATCAATTTTCTCATGAAAAAGAACAATGCTCCTACGTGAAAGTAAATCCGTATAATAAACCTCAAATGCCATACGTTTTACGAGCAGCCAAATACGCTCCAGCGAATTTTGAAAGTACATCAAGCAAGTTATAACAACCGGTCCATTAAATACGAAAATTACGGGAATTTTCTCCAAGGTGATCCATTTAAGAAACATACTCAATTGAACTCTTTAAGATACTTGTTCATACAAGTGGCTATGAATGCAGATTAATATTGTAGGATAGTAACAATCAAGAATGACATATCTACAATAATTTATGTACACTGAATTTAGTCCATAATATCATGGGAAATTACGAATTTTGATAAAAAGACATATTTAGCTCGTAGCTACCAAAATCCCTGTAAAAAATTGTGACACGTAGTGTGGAAAGTCGAAAATTAAAATTATTGGTTCTTTTTATTGTTTCGAGTTCCGACGAAAGAAAATCGACAGTTTTGTCGATTTTTGCACACGAGGGACACAAGAGGAAATCAGCCCGTGATTTTCCATAGAACTTTATTCACGATATTCTTTTCCAATGCAGAAATCACGCCTCGGAATTGGATTCTTCACTTTCTCTCAGGGGGGAAGTGGCTAAAGTCAAGTACAATAAATTCTGAAATTACTCACCGTACATAGTTAATTTCATTGAGAACCTTCGACTTTATGGATGTTATTTGCGGTAACTATTGGACTAGTCGATTCAATACAGATATTTATGCCACTGAGAGAAACACGATATGCAGAGAGGTGGTTTTTCTGAGCAGCCCGCACAGTAGTATTTGGTTCGGAACTGCACACCTTGGAAGTAGCACTGCCAGCAACGGTGGGTTTTTTGTGATCCCTGCCGAGATTTTTTGAAGGGAATCAAAAAGTGCAGGTCGAGTGGCCGTCGCTTCGACTGATCTGAAACAACCGAACTGTGCTGATAATGTCATCAAAAATCAAAAATTACCAGATTTATGACGAGAACCGAGAGGAGTTGTGTGGGATCAGTTCTGAATCCCGTGGAAAACGTCTGCTGGAGATGATGTAGATTCAAATTGATCGGAAATCGCCTCACATTTATTCATAGCCAATTTTATGCTGACTCTACGGGCACATAAACTGCACTTGACTTAACTTTTTGAATGAGTACGCCATTTTACACTCACTTTCAGTTTTCATTATTGTCCTATGCGAAGTCAAGTTCAACTTTTCATATAGTTGGACCCTACAAACACCAACTTCACCAAGGGTACGGTAATGTGAGGGTTCGTCTTGTGCCGAGTGGAGATGCAAACTTACATAGGTACCTAATTGAGCGCATATTCGGTTAAGTAACTGGCCTCCGATGGTATCTACCCTCTTTTATATGCTAGTTTTCAACAGTATTAAGTAGTACTAAGTAACTTTTTTAAAAGGCGATACTACCTTCATGATGATCGCAAAGAAGATATCCGTTCGGCAAAGCTAACAAATCTTGAAGGGAGCTTGAATTACGTTCTAACTTTCGATACTTCCATATACCTCACAAATTTTCCTTTCAGGAAATTTGTTCACACAAATTATTATTCATAATTCTCATTTAAAAGCGGGTATCTTTTTTTTCAATAAACCTGTTTTGTGAAATACTGTGATAAAGCCACATTGTGGGGGAAAAAAGAAAGAAGAATCCGTCGGTGAAAGACGGTATAATACGAATATCATCAAACTTGAATTAAAACTATGCTAGGTGATAACAGAATTAGTGAAACATGATAGGTGATCAGATGAACTTTTAAAATAGATGATTGAAATTCCCATTTGAAAGAATTGATGATATCATAATTGATAGGTACTTACTTAATGATTTACTCTATGAAAAGTTTAGAATAGAAGATAGTTACATTAGTATCTACTCGCTTGTAGAAGAAATTACAAAAAAAAATTAAAGTGGTTTGTCTAAGTAGTAACTTACACAAACTAACGACACAATAATTACACTAGGTTTTTTGAGAGTCGCAATTTAAACACGTAACAGTATGTCTACTATTTATTCCCTTTGAGTATAGCTATTCAGTAGCTTTAATTTATGTTCCCAATTCTTGGCATGATTCTTTCTTGGTCGATCAGCTCGATGTGTCTGAGTCCGATGTGCTTCTTCAAGTTTCCTTTGAGTTTAGACTTGTGAGGACACACCGGACACTGGAAAGAAGGCTCTTTCCCGCACTCGTACTTCACGTGGTTTTGCAAATTATGTTTCCAGCTGTAGCTCTTGCGACATCCTCCGCATTTAAAATTGGAATCTGTAAATGGTTACAGTTCAAAACCAAAATAACATTATTATTAGCTAATTATGAAATCAAGGCTATACAGAAATTTTTTTTTTAATCGTTTTTACTATTACGTATGATGTGGCCTATTATCCTTCTACCTCGGGTGATACGTGAGTCTTCACTTTAAAAAAATCATAACTGAAAGAAAGCAGAAGTCACAAAAAATAATAATAATAATTCATAAAACAGATAATTGGGTACATCGTTTCGCGGTTCTTGTAAGGCGGTTTTCAACCGTGAATGGTTGATGTAAGGTGAGCAGGGTGTAGTACGGGCAACCGAGCTTCATCGAAACTCTAGAAACTCACTGTGAAAAATGATCACGGTTATAACTCTTAACTCAATTATATTCCTTTATAATGTCCCTGGATTCGTACAGAAAATACTATACATTTAAACCAGTATACAAAATACGTTGCGCCCATAAGAGTGGAAGTCTGTTCAGCTCGTTTTGTGTCGAAACTGTAAGGAATTTTCAGATTTAACATAGTAGTCAGGACTTTTCAAAGGTGTTGAATTCGAAATTAAGACGCAAACGCACATTGCACTCTCCTTAGGACACAATTATTTTCCAATCACCACAACCCTTTAATTAATCTTCGGGAGAAACAAAGATTCATTCTTCATTTTTCGAACAAACGTATTTTTCAGTTTATTCCGTTGACAGTGAAAAAAGCATCAATCTTCTTGTTTGCTCCAATCAAATTCTGATGTCTGACACAAATATGCCTCTTCATGTTTCCTTTCCGTTTGGACCTGTGAGGACAGACTGGGCAGTGGAAAGACGGCTCTTTTCCGCACTCAGACCTCAAGTGTTTTTGTAAATTGTGCTTCAACGTGTAGCTGCTGAAGCATTGATGACAAGTAAATCTGAAATCTGAAATCAGATGTCATTGGATGACGGATAACCCATTGATAAGAAACATGAAGATGAATTTCAATTAATTGAAATTGAATGAATTGAATTGATTGATTCAATGAATTGAATTGATTGAATCAATGAATTGAATTGATTGATTCAATGAATTGAATTGATTGAATCAATGAATTGAATTGATTGAATTCAATCAATCAAGGCACGTCTTTTTAATGTGAGAACCCACTGAAATTCTGTAAATGTTCGTTATTTTTCTTTGATGTAAAGGAGCTCAGTACCCGTACAATTGAACGTTTTCCTCGTTCCCAAAGGCGCTTCCGGTACTTGGACTCTAAACTCACTCACCAATATCCTACCACTTCGACTTTTTTTCGTATTGGACAAGGAAGGGAGAAATGGTGCCACTGTTGCAAGAAACTTTGGAAACGCTTCTTATAAAAATGACTCATCACGTAGAAAACGTATAAATAAAACTAGAGGTAAACACAACAGTTAGATATACACACGATTCACTTTTAAAGACATAAGAGTTAAATGTTTTGAACTTTCTGGAAAGGCCATCAATTAAGAAAAACAGAGACTTTATAGAAAATCAATATAATTTTAACAAAAAGATCAGTGCCTCAAATCGTCTTTAGCCCCCTCCTAAGGAGTGATAACGGACTTCATTTAAATTGGAAGATTTTATAAAGTTAATGGTAAATTGTAAAGCTAGCTACCTTGAAATATGTTCCAAGTAGTTTCGCTTATTTATGTTTAATGCATAGATCACTATTATTTATAACATATATTGTTAAATAAATGGTCCATTTCATTTTATAGCAGCGAGCTGCGGGTGTTTGAGTAAGATGTGTTGTTTTAAATTCCCTTTGAGTTTGGATTTGAAAGGACACACGGGACACAGGCAAGAAGGCTCTTTCCCGCATTCGTGTCTCAAGTGACTTCTCAGCGCCTTCTCCCAGCGGTAAACTCTGGAACATCTCTTACACTTATAGGCAGGACCTGTAACAGTGCAATCTTCAGTACTAGTAGGAGAAAGCGATTACTTACGAATACAATCTTTTCAATGTAATCTTCCACATAAAACCAAGTTCTCTGAAGATAAATAATAATTAAATTGATATCACAAAAAATACAAACGAATAACATCTCAAATAATAAAAACCTAAGGGGAACAAACTCTCGGTTTCAATTAAATGCTGGTCTAGTTTTGGCAATCAGGGTGAGCCCTAGACCTATTCCTGAACCCTGCCATTAATTAATTATGTTTATGGATTTTTCAGAAAAAATTAAAAATATTAATTTAACAAAAATCATGAATACTGGCGACAGTGAAATCCAGACGGAGGATGAAGAAAGGCTGCTGAAAAGCCCACCATCTGACCAATACGAAGAAGCCATGGAAACCGTGGAAAACGCCGAAAGCGATGCAACAGAGGCTCCTTTGAACTCAGAACAGCATCAGCCTTCTGGTAGTTCGTCTGGCAAACCAGGTCACATGGACCCAAAGGTGTCAACGCCTAGGGATCCATCTGACGAAGAAACTCCTGCCTGGGTTAAAAAATACAGAAACCTGAATGGTGCAGGCAAGAGACGCTTCACTTGGTACCTTCGCCATGGAAGGACCCACGAAGAGGCGGCAGAGGAGGCTTCCAATCCTATACCTGAAGAGACGTTGAAGAAAAGGCGTGAGGCTAAAAGGAGAAGAACCTCTGCAGAAAATACGCCAGAAAGCCAAAAAGGGGCCACAAAAAAGAAGAGGGTCTCTTTTAGAGACACAAGACCTCCGAGGAGAGTGGCCTCTTACAAAGATGCGGTAGTGGGAAGGAAAGTTGGCATCCTAGATGTCAACTATCCCGAAACACTCCTCATGTTTGAGCAAATGCTCCGAATACAGGAATCCATCCTGCAAGGGATAGTCGACCAGGAAGGTATAGGGCCTAAGCCTGTCTTCCTGGACTCCACTTACCGCCGGGGCTGGCTTTCCATAACCTGCGGTAATGACACTACCCTTGAATGGCTCAAGAACCACATGGCGAATTCCAGACCATGCGAGGAGACCAACCTTAAGCTTGTGGAAGGGGCTGACCTACCACACCCCCATATAGTTTTTGGTTACTTCCCAAACAGTGCCGATGATGCAGAGGAAAGGATTCTTGCCCTTATCAAAGGGCAGAATGAAGGACTCCACGTCGAGCACTGGAGAACTCTAAGTCGCCTGACTGAGGGGACCATGACAAAGCTGACTTTGTCTGTGGATACAGCCTCAGCTGCTGTTCTACGGGCAGGGAGCAGAATTAATTACAAGTTTGGTAAGGCTGTCATAAAAATAAAGCGCAACACCAAAAGGGCGGGTGCAGCCAGCGAAGCAGAAGGGGGGTCGGAGACTGATGTGGAGAGCATGGACAAGGGGACGCAAGAAACCCACCATGAGCAGGGGACGGGTGTCGGTGTTGAGGGGTCAGAACCGGAGCCTGAGCATACGGCGCCCCTGGCACCTGCGCTTGACCCCAATCTCCCATCAACTTCGGCGCAAAGGACCCCAAGGCCTTACCCTCTGCCGATTGGGCACCCATCAGCCCGACACGTTGCCAGCCCCGGTTCTTCATCACAACAGAGGCCTTTGGACTCATCCAGTGGTGGTAACCGAGGGGGCAAAACATCAGCAGCCCAAAAGATGGCCAGTTCTGGGAAACCACCACAACAGAGGCCTTTGGCCTCAACTAGTGAGGGTTCCCAGGAGGGCCAGAAAGCTTCCATGAAGCAACAAAGACCCCAGCTTCATGGACTTGCCAAACGTAAACCGGGTCGCCCTCAAGAAGAATGGCAGAGACGGAAGAAGGGCGGTCGAGGGAGGGGTCGTTAGAACCCTCCTTAGGGCTGGGCTTTGTCCAGGTGAACCTCCACAGGGCTGAAGTGGCCTCAGCCGCCCTCTGTGGGGTGTTTGCCGGGATGAAGCTCAAAATAGCCCTAATACAAGAGCCCTGGGCAGGCCAGGGCAAAATCAGAGGAATCCCCTCAAAAACTGGTAAGTTGGTGTATTGTCGTGGGGCTGATAGATGTAGAGCAGCTATCCTCATTCACGACAGTGTACCATTCATGGCAATACCTGAATTAACTTCCAGAGACCTAGTAGCAGTAGTGCTGGAGGAGCGAACTGATCTAGGAAGTAGGAAAATCGTGGTGGCATCAGCCTACTTTCCTGGTGAAGAGACAGAAGCTCCACCAGCAGAGATCAGACAACTGCTAGATTACTGTCACCAGAGGAATCTACATTACCTCATTGGATGTGATGCCAATGCCCACCACATATTGTGGGGCAGTACTAACACAAATTATAGAGGTGAGTCCCTCCTAGACTTTTTAACTGCATGCCAGGTGTCGGTGCTCAATAAGGGACATGAACCCACTTTTGTCACAAGAACTAGAAAAGAGGTTCTCGACCTCACCCTGTCTAGTTTTGTTGTGGCAAACAGAGTGAAGGACTGGCATGTATCAGACGAGATCTCCTTCTCTGATCATAGGTACATAATGTTCAACTTGGATTTCTATCATCAGGTTGAAGATACGTACCGTAATCCCAGGAATACTAACTGGGAACTCTATCGAGAAATCCTAAAGCAAGACCTTGAAGGACTTGATAGAGAAATATGCACTTCAGAGCAACTCGATGTAATAGCAACTGAAGTGCAAGCCGCAATAACTAAAGCCTATGAAGATAGCTGCGAGCTGATTACCAAAGCGAGCAACCGAAATGCTCCATGGTGGAGTCGTAAACTAGAAAGATTGCGTACTCTTGCGAGGAGGCTCTTCAATAGGGCCAAAAGGACTGGAGAATGGGACTTATATAAAAGACACCACTCCGAATATACTATGGCACTAAGAAGAGCAAAAAGGTCATCCTGGAGGAACTTCTGTGAAGGATTGGAAGAGGTCTCTGCAGCAGCTAAATTGCAGAAAGTTCTTTCCAAGGATAGGCCGAACCAAATTGGTTTACTTCAGAAGGCAGATGGAAGTTATACAAATGACGTCAAGGAGACTCTGGAACTCCTAATGGGAGTGCACTTTCCAGGCTCCGTCGTTATACCAGGGGACCATTGGCCCCATGCTCAGGACAGAGAAGAAGATATATATCTGCCGAACCGAAGAGTCCTAAAACGAGCAAAACAAATTTTTACTTCCAATAAGGTTAAATGGGCGATCAAATCGTTCCAACCTTATAAGTCTCCAGGAGGCGATGGCATTTTTCCAGCTCTTCTTCAGCAGGGACTGGAGGTGCTTAGCCCAATAATTCTGAAGACTTATATAGCTAGCTATTCCCTAGCATACATACCAAAGGTATGGAGGAAGGTGAGAGTGGTGTTTATTCCAAAGGCTGGTAAATCCTCCTCAACACAGCCTAAATCGCAGAGACCCATCAGCTTCACCTCTTTCCTCTTGAAGGCAATGGAAAAAATCATTGGCCAGATGATCAGGGATGATCATCTCAGCAAGAACCCTATTGCAAAGGCCCAGCATGCCTATCAAAAGGGTAGATCAACTGAGACTGCTCTCTCAGACACTGTCTCACTGATTGAAAGGGCCTTGGAATCAAAAGAAGTGGCCCTCTGCTGTTTCCTGGACATAGGGGGTGCTTTCGATAACACCAACTATGTTTCACTGGAAAGAGCAGCTAGAAACAAAGGGATCGAAGACCCTACCACCCACTGGATCAAAGCTATGTTGATCAGTAGGGTGATTACTACCACACAGGGCGGGGCGAGCATCACTGTTCTAGCTAACAGAGGTTGCCCGCAAGGAGGGGTTCTTTCCCCACTGCTCTGGCTGTTGGTGGCTGACGAGTTACTTGAAACTCTAACTCGTGCAGGTTTTGAGGTAATAGCCTACGCGGATGATCTTAACATAATAGTTAGGGGCAAATTCGACTGCGTCGTATCAGACCGAATGCAGTGTGCTCTGAATATCGTCCAAAAATGGTGCTCAGACCAAGGGCTTCATGTTAACCCAGAAAAGACCACCATTGTTCCCTTCACGAACAGAAGGAAACTATCTCTAAAAACTCCCTATCTTCATGAGCAGAGGATTTCGTTCTCCAATGAAGTTAAATATTTGGGGGTTGTGCTAGACCATAAACTCTTGTGGAACAAGCACCTAGAGTATATCCTAAATAAAGGAACACGAGCATTATGGGCTTGTCACAGAATGCTCGGAAAAACATGGGGTCTAACGCCCAAAATGACCTCCTGGTCATACAAAGCAATTGTCAGACCCATGGTCACCTATGCCTCAGTAGTATGGTGGCAAAAAACAAACCAGGCTACATCTATGCTCCAGCTAACCAAACTACAAAGGCAAGCATGCCTTGGTATATCTGGAGCAATGAGTACCACCCCTTCAGCAGCACTAGAGGTTCTTCTTGACCTCACCCCTCTACATATCTTTGTTCAGAGGACAGCCTTCCTGGGGGCTATCAGAACGCTGCACTCGGGAAAACTCAAACTCTCCCCTCGTAAAGGGAGCCACCTGGAAATACTGGACCAAGTCCATACCGATCCAGTGGCCAAGTCAGTCCCTGACATTATGTCAGAGAGAATGAACTTTTACCTACCCTTTAGAGTGATCATCAATGATCGTGAATGCTGGAAAAGAGGCACGCCTCAATATGAACCAGGTTCACTTCTGTGGTACACAGATGGGTCTGTGATGAATGGAAAAGCTGGCCTAGGGATCAAAGGCCCAAATTTCAGCCTTACTAAACCCCTAGGAACAACAGCGACCATTTATCAGGCTGAAACCCATGCCATAGAAATATGCGCACAAGAGATCGCCAAAAAACGACTCAAAGGTGCAAGAATTTACATAATGTCTGATAGCCAGGCAGCCCTAAAGGCCATTGCAGCCTACTCAATAACATCAAGGCTAACCTGGGATTGTCTGAACTCCCTGAAGGCTGCGGCTCGGGGCAATAAGTTGACTTTGCTCTGGGTCCCTGGCCATGAAGGAGTAGATGGCAATGAAGAAGCCGATCGACTCGCTAAGCAGGGATCGGAATCCCAATGTTTTGGTCCTGAACCCCTACTCGGGGTTACCAAGAGCTTCATTACTCAACAGGTCCAAAAATGGGAGGACAGCAAGAGAGCTGCGTACTGGCGCAACACTCCAAAGCAGAGGCAAGCCAAGCAGCTAATCACCATCTCCAAAAAAAGAGCAAAAGCTCTGCTGTCGCTAAGGAGGAAGGACCTTCGCACCATTGTGGGTCTCCTGACTGGCCATTGCCCCCTGAGATACCATCTCAACAAGATGGGCAAGGCCAGGACAGTTGAATGTCGGCTCTGCTGCGAAGGAGTCGAAACAGCAGAACACATCCTCTGTGAGTGTCCTGCTGTAGCATCTACCAGATTCCGGCATTTCGGGAAGGGTACTCTTGTCCCGGCCGAAATTGCTCGGGAAACGCCCGAAAAACTTCTTCACTTTGTGAAAGAAGAGGTTTTCAAACGGGCACTTAAGTGAAAAAGGGAATCCGGTCACAATAGATCAAACCTATGGTCTCAGTGACTAAGGGCCTGCCCCGTCCCAGTAAATCAAAAAAAAAAAAAAAAAAAGGGGAACAAAAAATTTAACAAATTTAATTTTCTTGTAATATCCTAATATGTCCTAAACCTAGTAATATCTCACTCTCGATGCCTATAGAAACCAATTTCGAATCAGCATGTCTGACCATTTTCAAATTTTGAACTCAGTTCACTCTTCTCCTTACATTATCGAACACAAACCATGATCGAGTGCACATCATAGGAAGTCTTTTTTCAACATAAAATCGTATTTCTGTAAACGAAACGAATGTACGACTGACTAATGGGCCTAATTTAACACGAATTGAGGCCCGTGTGACTCTAAAGACTGCGGTGAGTACACTTGAATAAATAGGTATACGTTCGTAACTGCAAATTTGCGAATACACACTAATTGACATAAGAAACATCGCACGTGTTGTGATTTTCTAAACAATTGGTTAATAGGTAGAATTTTTCAATAGTTTATTCAAATTGATAGAATGAACTCAGTTATCTGGTTATGTGGATAGTTACCTTTAGAGATCTTGTTCTCTCGACTCTTGCATCTTCCTTCTGTTAATAAAAATTGGTATATTTTGGAGTCAAAAACTTGGCAACTTCCTTATTTGTCCCTACCAAGTCCATATGCTTCAGGCCCACGTGCTGCTTCATAGTACCTCTCCGTTTAGAACGGTAGGAACAAGCCGGACACTTAAATTGCGGCTCTTTTCCGCACTCCAGGTTTACGTGTTGAGACAAATTGCTCTTCGATCTGTAGCACTTGGAGCACCTGGGACAAGAGAATGGGTGACCTGTAACTGAAAAAACTCAAGTTGGAGAATCGGATTTGCCATGACAAATCATGTCCAACCATGGCGATGCCGTGCTTGATGGCAAATGTTTAATAATGAAGTAAGAGTAAAATACAAGAACTTAGGACATACTAAGTATTAGTATTCCTACACAGGGTACATCAGCTTCAATTAATCACCCCCCCCCCCCCCCCGAAATTCCTGTTTCCTCTGTAAAATTAAGTTATGAAAAAACCCAAGTGTGGGACATGTGTGTTGCAACCAAAACCGAACTTGATATAAACCGTGCCGAATGAAACCTTACAAGTGTGAAACGAGGTAATTACTAGGCAATTTTAATCAGTTGAAGCATGGTCAGTTTTTAGATCGAACTCAAGCTTTATATCGTGTTCATAATTCTCATTTTTTTAACGAAAAATTACCAACTAACGGTAGAATGAAGAGTAAGACGTTCCTTGAAAACTTCTCTCAACCTCATAATCACGCATCTCAGTTTCAAAAACGAACTTAACTGGTAGAACAAAGCCAAAAAGCACTGACAAAATAATTATTTGATAGGACTTTTAATGATCAAAATTGTGAAGGTTTTTGGAATCAAAGTAAGGTATGCACCCTCATAAATGTGTTTATACGAAATTGTAATTTCGAATCAACAGCAATGGGTACTTCAAGGTAACAAATTTCCCGAAATTCTTCTTTGAACGAGAGACAAACAGAACATCTGATTAGATTTCACAATTTCTTTTTTCAAAAATGTTCAGCTGTCTAATATTGTGGTAATTGATTCTTCCACTCCGATCAATTCGATGTGTCTAAGACCTATGTGCTTCTTCAAATTGCCCCTGAGTTTGGACCGATGAGGACACACCGGACACTGGAATGAAGGTTCTTTCCCACACTCATATCTTTGGTGTTGTTGCAGCGTACGCTTCCATCGATAGATTTTGAAGCATCTGCTACACTCAAAGGTGCCTGTAAAGACGAACCAATCATACAAACGTCATGAATTGCAAATTAATACAAGGAAAGTATCAAGGTCTTACGAAGCAGTGCCGACATCACCTAGGGCTGGTGTCAGAAGATTCTATATTGTGTGTACTTTATAGTGTGTATTTCCAAAATACTGAAAAAACGACAGGAGAGAAGTAGTAACTTGTGATGACTGAGTACAAGAGCAGTGATCAATGCACATTGGGCTTGTACATGAACGAATAAAATCCCGTTGTGCAATAATAAGCACCTTTTTTTAGTTGCAGTAAGTTGTTCCAAAAACCCTTTTTATAAGGTTTCAATAAATTCGAAACATTTTTGTATCCAATCTGATTTTATTCAATATTTAACGTAGGTAGATACCAAGAAATCTGATTCTTTATTATTTTTTATCAACTACCTAGGAATGTACAACAATTTTGGTCAAGGCGTTCATCGTAAACTAACGCCAAAGGTGAGAGGAAATTTTTGGAACCAATGAACCTAACCTTTCATTACTCGTAAGATACTCAACGGTCTAGTGAAAAGTTAAGTGATAAAGTTAGGTGATAGGTAAATACCATGTTAGATTGTTCGATCGTGATTTTGCGATAACACGTTCAGCGAAATTCAAGGATCGATTTTCAACTAGCTATTTCTCTCAAATTTGTCTTCTTGTTATGTTGTTTTCCTTTTCCAAAGAATCTAAGAACCTAGTGTAAGAACGCCGAGGCTGAGATCAACCAGTCCGTGGTCACTGTTTTCTGAGGACGGGTGCATAATGAATTATTTTAAGGTACATGCAGTGTATCAAAACCTGATATTTATGTTTGATTCGTTGTTTTAGGAACGACTAGACCCCAAACTAGGGAATTGCACTCGAACATACCAAAAGACTTAAAAAATATACACGTAACAAAAACTTACATGTTGTAGTGGAAATTTGTCAACAATTTTTGCGACAGGTATTAATTTTGAATGTACATCATGAACAAGTTAATAATTGGTGTATAAATACGAGATTGAACCAGAGGAACATAAAATCCGAACTCGACCAAAGCGCAGGAAAACAGGTACTTAGATATAATATAGTTAGTTACCCACTGAAACACATTTTGAGCGTCACGAGTCTAGATAGCTCCTTCAACTCACGTTTTCTACATCAGTCCAATTCAATAATATATCCTTGAGGCCCTAAAGCAGTTCAGGGTTTGATCCTAAGAGTTCAGGATGCTTGAGGAAAATGTGTTTTTTCAAGTTGCCTTTGAGTTTAGATTTTTTAGGACAGGCGGGACACTGAAATGAAGGCTCTTTCCCACACTCGAACTTCACATGTTGTTGCAGCGTGTGTTTCCATCTGTAGGTTTTTAGACAGCCTAAGCATTCGAAGACTGGATCTGCAATCAACGGTATTTTTCCGAGTCAAACATAAAGTAAGTTAGAAAACCAGATCTTACAATTCATGCAAATAAATGTTAAGTCTAATCTTCACATAATCCTCTCAAGTAGAGGCATAATTTTCTTAACATATTTTTCATATAGGTTAAGACCGTTGGCTTACAGATGGTTATTAAATTGAACGTATATACCTAGGGCAACTGTCAGAATTATAATACGTACAGGACTTACGAGCAGGTTACATCCGAAGATTTTCTCCGGTTAAAAGATTTTTTTTTTAAACTGAATAGTACAATAACATACCTATAACTGTCATGAAAAATGAACGCTGAAAATATTGGATTATCAAGATATAAACTCTACAAACGATATAAAATATATTTTTAAAAACTCTATAAACGATATAAACTCATAAATAAATTTCTCTCTTGATGGGAAAAACGATACTTCATGGAAATGCCCAGGTATTATTTTACCCATTAAGGGGGACTCAGTCTGCCACCATTCCTTCCCCGTTCCGGATAAGTGTAATCTCTTACGAACTGGCGCTCGGTTGTCCCTCCCCCACTCTTGTCTGAAGGAGCAACACTCCCACCCACCACCTCCAGTGCCACCCCCTTCCACCAGCCTTCTCATAGCTGATCAGTTTTCATCAACAGTTTTTCCCAGTTTTCTCTGGAAATAATCATGCTATTTTCACGTTTCTTGTGGTATTCTTCTTATATTTATAATCTCTACAACCACGCACTTGTTTAATTCCAAAAGTAAAAAAAGTAAAAAATTGTACCTAAATTTGAAATTTTTAAGGATTTTAGAAATGTATTAGTGCATCTATGTATTGAAATGACAAAAATTTAAATACCTATTGAATTGAAAAACTGAAAGATTACCGCAGGAATCATCAAAATCGACCGATAATTGCCGGAGAAAAGGGGGAAACCCCGTTTATTCACTGACTTAGACCCTATTAAGGGAGAAATCATTAAAGGTTAATACATGAAATGAACGTAATAAGATGTAGGTAGAAGGGAAAACAATAAAATTATGTATAACCACAAAATTTATTAAAATTAACTTTAAAATTAAATTATTGACGGAATTAAGAAAAAAAGTTGATGTCACGGAATTGAGCCTGGGTCCTCCCAGACTTGTGTTAAAATTTTTTGGGCTGAAAAAAGTTACACATTTTTTTTTAGACTCGAAGCTAAAAGACATTATGCCAAAATATATAAGTGTTTCTATAACCCATTATATAGAAAGCTCTTCAAAATTTTGATGGATGATAGAAGGAAGTTAAGCCCACGTTTTCTTTTTAATTTTAAGAGGAACCGAACCTGAGTCGAATCGACCAACATAGAATAAATCCACACATTACAAATACTCCATTTTAAAGGGTTCGACCAGCACTCTAGCAATGTCCAGTTCGGGGTGTCTGAGGCACATGTGTTTCTTGAGATTTTCCTTGAGTTTGGTCTTGTGAGGGCAGACAGGGCACTGGAACTGAGGCGGTCTCCCGCACTCGAACTTTTTGTGTCGATCGAGACTCGTGCTCCATTTGTAAACTCGGTTGCAGCTGTCGCAGGTATATTTCGTACTGTTGTCGGACCCTGCAACGGTCGAAACAAGATGTTGGGCAATTTTCAAAATCGTGCATCCGAATGTATTGAGGGATGGTGGCGCTTCTAGAATGATTGGCAAGTCAATCCAATTGATGTTTTTCAAAGCAATCAATAAATGAAAAAAAAAAAATGAAAAAATGTACCGAACACTGGTTTGAGAGAAGATCAAGTTCCTTACAGATCAATAGCCTTTACATAGAAGTGGTTAGGGTGTTTGCGATAATCAAAAATAATGTCTTATAAATCCATTGAATATAGGAATTTTTGTAATGGCTTTTTTTTATGTATGACTTATTTTGCGAAGCCCTGGGATATTTTTCAATCAGCAGGAAAGAAACCTAAAACTGGCTGATTGAAACACCAAACTGGGTTGGAAAAAATTATATTTAACTAAAGGCAACTAACCACTAAGGTGATGGAAGTGTGGGATTAGTGGGAACTAAATACTAGGAACTCAGAATAAATAATGAAACTGGTAATTTATTATCAAGTACCTGTACACCCACAGCCAGTTGATACGTTATTGGCTAGCAGGGTGATTCAACGTAGTCTTGATAGTTTTTTGATCATGAGTAATATGTTTTGGACTGGGCATGGAGGGTCTACGCAAGAATAAAATTAGCCGATTCAACATGGAAAAAATAATATAATCAGAGTTGATGTACCAATAGAAAAAATTATCAGGAGAAAAACAGTGAAGGATATTTATTAATGTCTTCGACAAACATAAATAACTATTTTATTCCAACATACGAAAATACTGAAATCATTCGCATTACTTCAAAATGAGTTTTGAAAACTCGACTTATACTTTCGGGGTATTAAAACTATCGTACAAAAAATAAATACCTTAAAATCATTAAATTTATCCCTTAAAACCTTGAGACAATAACAATCATAAAATTAACGGAACAAGTTATGTAGAGTAAACTATACAAAAGAGCAATGCATAATCGAAAGTCAAAGATGAATTATTACATCCATACAAATTCTAAAAAAATGTACACCACACCAAACTCACAGCCATGTTTCGCGAATACCTAAGAAAATGAAGTATAAGTCCGTCAGGATTACATCATCATCGGTAGCCAATTATGTACTACTGGGTAAGCTTCACGGTTTTTATAAATATTTCAATAAGCGACACCCAATCAATTGGATTATAATGTTCAATCATGAGTGATTCTTTGAATCAGTATAGTTATCAGGGAAAACCTCGGTATTTCAGCTCTTTTCAAAGAACACAAAACTTTACAAATTATTACACAACGGTTTATTATTTTTCTTTAGAGTTCACCATTCAACTATCATCGGAGGACCAGGGGTAGGTGGGAGTGGGAGGGGAGGGGTCTGGAAAGGCTCAAGGGATCCACGAGTTCTGATAAATTTCACAATAAACGCGCATGTAACATAGTTGATCGTCTGGCTGGTATCATTTCGTTTCTTATAATTAAACGGTACCTTAATTGATGAAAATACGTCATGGATCATCTATTAAGCAGATTATTAATTATCATAACTGAACGAACGGATGGTCCCATAGAGTTTTGGGTGGTATCGTAAAATTCTTCAAAATCGTCGCTATTTTAACCTTAGGAGGTCACATAAGTTTTTGGGACACGGAACTCACACTGGGGTACAAATGTACTCAACTTTACATAAGATGATTATCTTGTGCCAGCTGCAAATTTTAAATTAAATTATTGTTGCCTAAAATTCTATTACTATCTAAACAACGATAAAAAATATGGGGAACTCAAAAGAAGCAATAGTTTTTTTTGACATTAGCGTTGAGAATCGATTTTTAAAACCATGCTTTTTATTCTATCTTTTTGATTTTATCAATAGAATTTTTTATTTTTATAAATAATTTTTTTTTTATTTTATCAAATAAATACGTATTAACCTATTAAAACCTATTAACCTACTATTTTTGGTTACCTATAACTATAGGTCAACCAAGTTATAACGTAAAATGAGTGCCTAATAAAAAGGAGTTACGAAACGAACTAATGGTTTAAAAAAGGTCAAAAATATCGAGAGGAACGAAATAAAACCACGGAAACCACTTAGATTCTTCTACTCGTGGTACTCTTCACGAGTGATGGACAAGACGGCAACGCCCCAGTGTGAGCTTCTAGGATTGAATAATGAAAAAAAAAAAAAAAAAACAATAACTACCAGTAGTTCGAAGGTTTTTGACTCAGGGAGACGATATTCCAAATTTCATCAAAATCGGTCCATGGGAACTGGAAAAGTGACGCGTACGTGAAACGTAAGCCATAAAATTTTGAGGTTGGGGTTACAATATTTTTTTCTTACTCGATTCCAAATGTTCATTATCGCAAATAATAAACCAAAATTGCTGTTAATGGGGAGAACACGTATGTCCTTTGGGTGGGCAGTATGGCTTTCTCCCTTAGTCGGATAGTGTGAAAACAAACTAAATTAATAAACCAAAATAAAGATTTAGAACAAAACCGAAATTTTAATGAAGACTTTCTTTTAGAAAATGTTCAAGATATGTTTAGTATGGCATTTTCCTAGAAAACAAGGATAAATAAGGAAAATGGAATTAGAAGGGAGGGAAGGAAAGTATTAACGATCTAAATTATAACCCTTAACTCTCTCGCCGAATTAGTTCAACGAAAAATCGTTGATTATTCATGGTTCATTTTAAATCTTAAAATTATCACTGAAACAACGTGTGTCCATTGAAATAAGATCCATGTTTTATGACGACGTGGTGTCTCCAGTTTTCCTTTCTTTTTCCTTTGTAGGGACAGACAGGGCAGGCGAAGGTCGGCTCTTTGCCACACTCGTACTTCCTGTGTTGAACTAGACCGTGTTTGTACTTGTAGCCTTTCCCACATTCGTGACAAAAATGTCGTCCTATCGGAAACAATTCACGCAAAAATTAATACTTACACAAATACTTATTAACACGTGAAAATTGTCTGTAAAACGCTATATTCAGAGCCGAAGCAACGCTGAAAGAAATCTCACCGCTCATCCAAGATGTTCAGGCCAAATAGAAAATTAATCTTTCAATGTGCTCTAAATACAAGAAATATGATATTGACGATCATACGAATTATGCTACATCTGAGGACCTACCTGTCGCCCAGCCGGAATGGGTTTCATCCTGGTAGATCATCCACCCCCTTATCGTCTGGAATTTGAACAAGTGGTCAAGCAGACATGCGCAAATAAGAACACCCTTCAAATTGTATCTACATAGACTTTTCTCAAGACTTTGATTTATTAGTGTCCCGAGGCATACTGCTTAGAAAACTGGAGGTGTTCCATTTTTCGGATCTACGTTCGCCTGCTATCTGAGAGATCTGCAGATTATTGTCCTTGTTCATGGTGCCTTTTCCGAGGCTTTCTGTCCCACGTCAGAGATCAATGATAATTGTAGAAAAACATACCTAAAACTAAATTTTCCTCCAGAATGTTCGCACACCTCAGGCTGGAAACTAGTGATGCGAGAATCAGAATTTTTAGTTTAAAAAAACCTTGTCTACCAATCATCTCGTTCTGTTGAGAACCCTGATATTAAAACGTTCGTTAGTTTGACCACAGTACTCAAGCTCATACGGATCATCTTATGTCTAACACAAGATAATCACGCTTTAGGATTATTATAATTTTATAAACCCATACCCTTACCTCTAAATGGTATAATTTTTACCAATAATTATATCTGACATTTTTCCATAAGTAATACTTATCCAATTTATTATTTTCAATGAAGAACCTCTCTCCCTTCAATATTTGTAGTGCCATTAAAAATTAACTTCATTCGACTGGGGATCGGGCCTGCTATCACTGAGCCAAGGAAGCGAATGGACAGAAATGCGGAGAGGCAGATGATCACATCTCTCCCCCATTAAGGAAATCTTAGGTCCACCGTTACCTTGAGGAGCCTTTGGCCTGGCGATAACCCAGTGAGAACGAACTATTTTTGACTGGCTCTGGAGTTTGTTGTTATTCCTTTTTGAACGGGGTGAGGGATCTGCTGAACTCAACAATTAGTCCGAATTGGCAGCGGCTCGACTCGTGTCTTGAGGGAACTATTTTGATGACAGAACAGTAATTGTCCTCAGAGAATGGTGAGAAGCCATTTCGGGTCCCTCTCCCTTCCTTGTTACACTTTTCTTCCAGATATCAGCAGCAGCAAGGTGACTGCCCTTTCCGAGACTCCCGCCATATAACATATTTAATATATTGAGGACGGAAAACACTGTCACTGTTGATGGGCGGGAGCCCGGAAAGGGCAGTCACCTTGCTGCTGCTGATATCTGGAAGGAAAGTGTAACAAGGAAGGGAGAGGGACCCGAAATGGCGTACAAACATTTTTTGTGTTTCATCATAATGTAGTCACTATACTGGCAGAGAAGGAATAAACAAACAAGTCACTATTATACGAAACCTTTTCTTTTATTTATAAGAATATTATTAGAAGTCTAAAAATAAATTGTAAGAATGCAATATCAACACATCAGATTGATTTATAATTATTACGGACGATTTCTTAATAATAAAGATCTTTATGCTAATCGAAATGACTTCATCTTTTCACTTCAAAGGTGAGTTGTCATTCAACTCAAATTCTGGATTGAATATTTTACAGAAGTTAGTTAACATTTGTTTCCCCTGCAGTTCATATTCAGTTCGATCGATTCATCATCATTCATAGGTAATTGTCGTAATAAAATACTCGTATACTCAAGTGGGCAGATAAAAACAATTTCCTCAGAAAAAACTCGGCGCTTTGCGCCTCGGCGGGGGGCTCCGCCCCCCTGCACCCCCGGTTTATTTCTTTTTCCATACTCTGTATGAAATCATAGGAACACAGAATGTGTTTTTGCGATACTAGTCATCCGTTAAATAAAAAACAACAATAATAAATGTGGAGTTGACATTAACATGACAACCAATAAACATACCACCAGATGTTTTTTCTGTCGCTTTTTCGTGACGATTTTTTTTCGGTAGGTCATCGCAAAAACACATTCTGTGTTAAAACTCGCACCTCACAATAACATTCAGATCATTAGGATTTATTGAACGAGATCACTAATTGGTGATCGACAAGGGATTCGCAACGAGAATAACACTCATACTTTTTACGTTTCTTCGTACCAAAAAATTGGTAGTAAAAAGAAATAAAGTTTAAAATCAACAAACGATAGCAAAATTCCAAATAACATAGGGTGTCCCACTAACTTTCCCAATTCTTTCCTCTTTGCAGGTGTTTCATCATGGCGTCAATTTTTCTTTTTTCGATTTGCGTTCGCCAATATTGTTTCGAATCAAATATTAGAGAATTCTAAGATATTTCATGAAACGTTGACTTTCTGACTCATGAATCGAAAAATTAACAACATCACGTGATTCAGCAAAAAAATAGTAGGAAACAATTAATTTAATTTTTTATTAAATGTTTCATTCGATCAGCATTAAAATGTACGTTGAAAACAAGTAAAAAAAGTTGGGGTTGTTTTTGTTACAGATAAGTAAAAAAAAGTTGGGTAGTTCTTATTTCAGTGTTGTATTTCAGTTTTTGTTTCTCAAATGAGACGTTAAGGAGAGCACATTTATGTACAATAGTCGGACAAAGAGAGAACGCCTTCAGAATGCAAGTAAACATAAGGAAGGAATCATTTACCATCCATCATAAAGGGTTTGTAGAGATCTCTGACCAATATATTTTTATCACTCATTTGAACGGTCACGGTGTGGCCGATTCAAGGGCATTGCTTGACCGACACACTGTAATTTTTATTGAGGTACGTTGTTACTAAGCTGTTGGCCCCAGAGGCTCAGTAGCTTTCCTGTACCTACAATTATTATTGAGGGAGCATTTTAACTTCCGGTTGTGTCTTGAACCATATGTACTAACTTAATAAAAACTCACCAGTTTCACTGGAAAAGACGGTGTCCGATAAACCCTGCACTTACAGCCACCAAGTGGATCGTACATATCAGAAGAATCGAGTTTCGAAAATTTCATAGCCTCAAAAAATGTGTTCATCAATCTCTAGGACTATTAAATGTGACTTTCACACTACCATAGGTAGCACTACCTTTACATACGTGCAGCAGGTCAAAAAAAGTTGGTCTTACCGAATCAAAATTTCTACTCGCATTTTGGGATTCAGAACTTTTAGTATAACGATAGTTCCGTGACTGTGTCTATACATCAAGCCGATTTTATTTTCATATAAATAGATAGGTAGGCACGTTATTCCTAAATCCTAAATTTTCAAACTTTTCCAATCATGCACTATCAGAAATGTTCTAACAGAGAAAAAAACTAAACTTTTCACAATCACAGAGCTACATTAGTGGCTTACAGGAGAGTGGTGTATGTTTCGGACACTGAATACATCCTGAGCACAGAAAAGGTGGCTTACACACTGAGGGTATTTTATTGCTGATTTGGTGTAGAATTAGACATTCGAGAGAGACCTCAACCATGTCTCCAAACTCCTAACCAAATCAATCCATCGCCAACCATCTCATCCCATTCACTGAATGAATCGAACTTATGACAGGACTGAAAGACTGGATAATGTATTTCGGAACATGATTCAAGGAAGTGCCACAAAAAGCATAATGAGCTCCCAACTTTTTGTCAATTCATCGAGTATCACCGACGATGTTGCAGAACATGTCGACTCTCCTCCAAATTTTCCGTTCCCGTGATGACAAGCGAATGTCCTTTCCCGACAGTACGGAGTCCAGCTGGACAGTTGCCGTTCCTGCACTTCCATTTTTCTTCTCCCGTCGAAGACATCATTTTGTTCCTAACAAATTCGGCTCCTGCAAAATACAATTTTATATTGCAAGGAGAGGACGGGATTCACAAATTCAAATTTTAAATAAACTGTATGTAGTTCTCATTTTTTCTAGTTCCGTTTAGTGGTTTTCAACATAAAATCTGTTTAATTTACAATTTAAAATACAATTTAATTATACATTTTATTAATTATACTATATTTAATTATTATTTAATTATTTATTTATTATTTTATTTTTATTATTTATTATTATTTTATATTTTATTTTATTATAATTTTTTCATTATTTTTTATATTATTTTTTATTTAATTATTTTGATTATTTTTAATTATTTTTATTTTATTTTTAATTATTTTATTTATTTATTTATTTATTTATTTATTATATTTAATTATTATTTTTATTATTTTGTTATATTTATTATTTATTATTTTGATTATGTTTTTATTATACTTTATTATTTTTTATTTTTTGAAATATTTTATTATTATTTATTCTATTTTTATTACCTATCTTTTTGCCTATTAATGCTTTTAGCAACGGAATCATTTTCTTAACAATAGATTCTTTTTGTCCATGTTATTTTTGGTGAGGAAAACACGCGACTCACGCTTTTAATTCAAGCAAACCAGTTCTATTTAGAGTACCACCGGTAGTTCAAACAGATAGGTACATATATGTAAAAATAGGTAGCATGTATTTACCTACCTAGGCATATATGCCTAAACATACAAGAGAACATGACTCGACACCTACCTTCGAATACTATGACGGGGCGACCAAATTCATCTTCGCCGACATCGGAAATTTTGTAAGAAGGTTCCACAGTGCTGATCAATTTCGGCCTCAGCGGTCGTCTGATCATTTCCAGAAGTTGGTTCATCGATGGAGTGATAGTGTTAGCCGTAACAATTCGATTTTTGTCAACCATTCTAGCGAGTTTTTCAACTGGAACGATTCGGAACAGAAAGTGTAGTGATGGGTTTATTGCAGTGAAGATGAGCAAATTACAGAAATTTGAAAGTGAAACTATTTTACAATAGAGACTGCCCGGAAAGCGGATTGGGTAGGATAAGGGGGAATAAGGTCCTAATATGGTTCTTATTCGAGTTAACTTTGCCTGCAATTTTTGCTTCTTGTCTAACGATCTACCTATCGGTTACTTCGTATGAACTTCCGGACAAAACCCTTTGTAGGCCAATATATAGGTTGCATGATATATATCTTTTAAATTTTCTGCGTAGTAAATTTATATTGAACGTGAGTAAATTTCCCAGAAACGCATCCTAAAAAATTTTAGTCTTACAAAAAACGGGATTTCTATATTAAAGTGGAAAATGTTCACATGGCTAGAACACTGAGGGGTGGGGGCTACGTCATAGTGGTGATCTCCGTTGTGATGATCAATGCAACAACACTAGGGAAAACAACCAAAATATGATTGAACCCTTTGGCATAAATCAATTTCAATTTTCGGCAAACTTTTGGCACACCATTTGAACTTTTGGCGACTCATTTTGAACTTTCGGCAAATCCATTACGTTTCGACAACTACTGGAGTCCTTGTCCACCTTCATTCCTTCTACAATGTTCAATAAAGTGTTTTTTCTCTCTACCAAAATATGATTCATTACTGTGAAATTAAAAGAGCAGTCTTGTCCGAACTCTGGAACTGTGCGGACCTTATCTATTCTCTCGCGACAATCTAGTGCGGCCTCTGTTCACGCCACTAACTTGGACGTACAGATAAACCTTAGATTAATACTTACTTCAAAACAAACTCGATAAATCGGTTGACAACAGCGCATAAAACAAAAATACCCCCACCATGGGGGAAACTAGCGATGGGAAGAAGGATCCTTTACAAGATGACATTATGGACCAGGATGACGATCAGGTAATTAATCATAACAACCCTACCAAAGATGACAAAAATGGAAAACTCGATTTGGTTACATAGCTCTACGAAGATGCTTGGGATGCTCTCAATACCGATTGATGTGATTATGGCTGAAGCTAATGAAATGCCATTTTCTTTGCGCCGACTGTTACTATCTGATAACCATGCTCTGAGACTGAAGACCTACAATTCGCCAATACTTAATCATATTAGCACTTTGAGTGTCGAAGTTTTGACTGAAGCTCGATGGACTACTAAGATCCCGCCACTATTCGTAACAAGTTTCATCGAAGCCCTCCAAACATGCGATAACTTATTCACCAGTCAGGTTCGCATTCTATTTGCACTCGAATATAGAACAATAATGCAGCAGGTCAGTGTAACGTACACCAAAAGATGTGACGAGGATATTAATAAGCAATTTTGGGAATTTATACACAATCGGTGGCCAAATGCAACAATGATTGTATTCACCGACGGGTCCAAAGATAAAGTTAACGGCGTAGGTTGTGCTTTTCTCAAGTGACTAACAGAAAACAAGGTATGTTTCAGCTTCCTAGAGTAGCTATTCAGCAGAATTAGCAGGCATAATAAAAGCTGTAGAAGGGAATAAATAGACGAACCACAGACTTTGGTTATTTGTACGGACTCAATGAGCTCATTACAAACGCTAGCTTCCCCTAAACCCAGTCGGATCAAACACCTGTAAGTCGTGCAGTTGCTGAAAATTTTGAATGAGCAGACCGAGAACGGGAATAGAATTCATTTTGTGCGGGTGAAGGCACGTCCAGGTCTCCGTTGGAATGAAAGAGTAGACCTTCTTGCAAAAAGAACGACCTCTGAAGGCATAGTATGGAACCAAGTAACCAGACGAGAATACACTATAAAGACCAAGTTGATTAGGAAATGGCAAACAAATTACAGCGAAGCAACGACAGGAAACTCTTACAAGACATTTCACCCCTACGTCGCCTTGAGACCTTGGTTCAGCGGTACCTAATAATATCCACAGAGAATTTTGCACAATCATACGTCGGATACGCTCAGGACATACAGCAAGCGACAGCTATCTTCACTTCACTCGGAAAAAAGAACCCTCTTGCACCAAATGTGGCGATGAAAACGGGTCACACAACATTGCATTATAGAACGTCCGGCATACGCGACTGAAAGAGAAGCATGTTTTAAGAACTTGGTTCAGGTGCTTGACAATCATTTGAATTATGAACAAATCATTTTGGCAGGGATAAGTGCATTAAAAAGACTATATAATTTTGTAAAAACAGCAAACATTATTATTTGAAAAAGAATCTTATGTTATTTTATATTACAATACCAATCTTATATTTCGTAATACTCTAAAATATGTAATAATACTACTTTAGTGTGGCTGAATAGAATAATCTAACGCCAATAAAAATTTAATTAAAAAAAAATAATAAAAATAAAAGAGAAATTCAAATATGCAGAGGCATCATCACCACTTTTGAATCCTTATTTTTAATGCTTCTGATTTGAATCTGTCCTTGATTACACTGATCTCAAAGCAGTCTTTCAAGAGAGATGTAAGCGTTTCTGTATGGCTCTGCCACCAAGACAGCTGACGACGGTATTTCCTTATGGAAATACTGCTAAACTAAATGGAATTTCGAAGTAAGAACTGGTAGAGAAACGTTTTCAAATGCGCTAAATATGAATTTGACGTCAAAAATACAGGATTCCGACCCGTGCAATTACTTCATTGAGCTGAAATTTAGAAAGTAGTTAGTAGAAGAAGTTGGTTCCAGAATTATTGGTCATGAATTTCGTGGCGATCACAAGGGCTTGACACATATCCAGAGGAATCGAGATAAATAGGGAAGCTTCCTCCTCATGCATTTTCGAGGGGCATTACAGAGAAACTTCGATTCATCCTTATATTTGACTATTTTATGCGAAGAAAAAAGTATTATTGACATAATGTTAAGTTGAAAAAAACCCAAGTACAGGTAGGTACCAACATTTTCACAAAATAAAAAAGGAGTTCACGAAGAATAGTCATTTCCTTTCAGAAGCGTATTTGAATGAGTAGATTTCTGCGTGTTTGCCGATCATGTGACTCTTGAGCGAACCTTTGTACACTGTCACATACGGACACAATGGGCATTTGATTTGAGGCTCTTTCCCACACTCCAGCCTCTCGTGTCGTAACATATTCTGCCTATATTTGTAGACTTTGTCACAACTTCTGCACTTGAAACCTGAGAAAAAATAAGAAACGATGTTGCAATTATTTAGAATTTTATATTAAGAATAATAAATTTTCGATCCCTACTCCAATAATTGACACGCCCTGAATATCATTAAGAATTCAAGGGACTTGATAACAGCAATATATTAGGACAACAACCTTGCAATTTTTAATCTGGATGTTTTGTTGCTAAGAGTCGTTCCCAAAAACTATCAGGGGACGAAAATGGCACAAATTGTAGCACATCCATAAGAGGTTGTTTTCTAGAACAAAATGTCAATGGAGCCGTATGCCTGTATCACAGGCGAATTTTCAAGATGAAATGGTATCCCGTGCAGTATGGCCATTGACCAAATTAGCATTTTTGAGATGAAAGTATGCTCTGTATAATTTGGCTATACAAGCAAATTTTCTGTATGTAAGTTTCTATTGTGTCAAAAGAGATAGAACGTATAATTATTATTTTCAGTGCATGAAACTATATGAATTTTATTAAGCCGTTCAATTATTGTTTGTTGCTTTATTTATTATCATAGATATCAAGTAATTCAATTTATAAATGTTTTATCAGGAACTTTTTACGAGTATTATATCAAACAGTATAGTACTTTATCAGATAAGTACCACGTACTCACTGAGTGTTTCACTCAAGAATGAGAGCATCTTCGGGTGTACCACAATTAACAAAAAGAGGACAGAATAAAGTACATTTTTATATAGTTTCCTAATGAAATAGTAGAAATCACAGATATTCACTAGTAAGTTGTAGTTACTTGACCAAGTTGACGTTTAATCGACATGAAGAAGAATAGGAAATATTTATGCAATAATGAATGTTTATTACTGCGAGTTGGAGTGCAAATATAGATTTTTCACGTTTTCAACTGAGGGAACAGGTAGGTCCTGTGCTTGGAGTTGATGTGAGACACGAGGTTCGCTTTCTGTTTGGCTCTGTGATCGCAGTGGGGGCACTTGAACTTCGGCTCCTGGCCGCATTCGTATCGCAAGTGTCGGTTCAGAGTGATTTTGTATTTGTACACTTTCGAACACTTTGAACATGTGTGAGTTTCACCTGCGAAAATAAAAAAACATCAGGGGATTAGAGAGAAAAATGCAATTGGGAGATGAGACCACCGGTGGATGGTTGATAAACAAGGGACTCAAATGGGGCACAAGCGGTCCTTCAGCATGTCTTAGGAACAAATTGGTAAATATTTTCAATAATAAATCTTTGTAATTGATCAACATAGAAACACAATAAACCGTTGAATAATTATTTGCAGCGTGATCTGTATATAATGATCATTTTTGAACTCTGGAGTACGAGTGAAATAACAAGAACCCTACCAAAAACTCAAGAACTACTAAAATAATCCATACTAATTTTTTGTCTGTCTGGTTGTATGTGAGGAACCGATAACAGCCAAACGGCCCTACCGATATTCTCCCAAGTTGGTACGTTTATACAGTATGTTTACCGGAAAGAAATAGAACTTTAGAAAATTCTTTGAGGAATCTTACCAATCACAACCACTTGTTTGAAGCAAGTCTAGTGATACCCACTTGAATGAGCGAGCGAAGCGCCAGCCATGCCAGTTTTCTATAAAATGTGGTCTCGCCAAATTTTATATTGTAGAAATATGAAATAAATTTATGGATAAATTGATCCATGGAGTTTTGCACTATGTACTTACTATGTATTAAACAAATTAAACTGATCGAATTGGGTCAAATGTGTCAATGAACTGTTGAGGTCTCTTACAACTTATCCATGTGTTCTCTGGCCATGTGAATGTTGATCGCCTTCATGTTGTTCATCCTGATCGTGCAATGCGGGCATTTGAGGCCATGGAGACCCTTTTTGCCGCATTCGGTTTTCTGGTGCCGCGTCAGGAGGTCTCTCGAATTGAACGATTTAAGACACTTGCCGCACAGGAACTTGAGACCTCTCTTATTGGCGACGACTACGAAAAACGACACAACATTGAATTAAAAATCCTTAAAATGGCCTGGGAGAACCCGGTGGGGCTAAACTGTTAAAGGGGAAAGTGGTCTAAAAATGGTGGCTACACCAGTAGAAAAAACCCAACGTTGATCCTACTCAGGTCATGACCCATTTGTACCTACCAATAACTATTCTTGGAAAGACCTACACTGAAACCTATTCATGGACAACTCGTTGGATGCCGATACAATGGATGACAATAGATGGAGGTCAGTAGCAACAAACACTGGAGAGTAGACCAGTAGTAGTCCAGCCTGGTAGTAGTCTCTTTCACCATGGAGAACCAATAGTTCAATTTTCTTAACTGCAGCAGACTATTGAAATGGTGTACAGGATCACAAGTGGATTGTTCCATCTGCACTTAACAAGTAGGTAATTTAATTACCATCGTAATATACGTTTACATATTAATTTAACTGGCCCAGCTCTGGTCTGTAGGACACCCGGTGAGAAAAGTGCATCAAATCGATAAAGCTAATAGATACTTTTTATTATTAAGATCACATGATATTCGATTCAAAAAGGTCATGGAACTCTCTGAAGGCGTGCTTGGCGGCGAGGTGATAGTGAATGCTATCCATCCGTTTAGCTTTGTACGGACATTTGGGGCACTGAAATCTCGGTAGGCGGCCGCATTCGTATGTTTTGTGACGTTTCAAGTGTTGAAATCGTTTGTAGGAGCGGCCGCAGGCGTCACAACTGAAACGCTCTCTGGAAGATCCGTCTGCAAATGGATAAAAGTGTTAGAGCTTGAATATAATTATCTTAAAACATACCATCTGTGAAGCCACTTTTTTGAGTAGTTTATTACAAAAAAATATATATATTTTAACGTCTACCTGCAAGGTTAGGTACCTGATTTACGATTACAGCCTTCTTCGGATCAGTTAGGATCATGTCATATGTATTTCATGAGTTGACACTCTTAATAGTTTCCTTACAGTACGTTCATTTTTCGGAAGTAAAAATTAAATTGTGACATCATCCTCACGGAATGGTTTGGCGGAAAACCGACAACTGATTCCTATATTATTCGTGATCAGCATGGAATTTCCCAAAGACCTCGAAAAATGGACCGTTCTACATTCTGTGCTACAGTCATAAGTTTGTTCTAATAAGAACAGAGCTTGGAAAATATCGCTGTACAATCTGTTCATAAAGAGACAATACCTCGAGCTTCGACATCATAAAAACTATCGACATCGAACGGGTTGGTGGCTGGAATCAAGGGTTCCTGTCAGTTCCAAAGGTCGTGACGGATCTTCATGTGCCTGGAGAGGACATGAGACTTGACACTGGCGTTGTGGCTCGCTCTGTAGTCGCAATGAGGGCACTTGAACATGGGTTCCACACCACATTCGTACTTCATGTGACGAACGAGGTGCTGCTGCCGCTTGTAGGTCCGGTTGCATGTGGCGCACCTGAAGGGACGGAGAGGGCTGTACGCTGGAATCCACCGGAAGTGAAAAGAGGAAAGCAGAAACAGAAAGTCGGAATCAGTATGCTTTCAAAACATAAATAAGTAACAATAAGTTATTTCTATCTAGTAGGTCGCAATGGTTTACGTTTTTGTCTCTCCATCACGATTCAACTATCTCAATACCATTTGTTTTTTCTCAAAATAGTAAGAAAGTTATCCGTCAGGTTTTTGACTGCAGTATACCCTCTTCCTGTTTATCCAGAACTAGGCAATTCTGAGTCTGAAGAGGAAATGTTTCACGAATTTTCCACGATTCCCGGTCATATTGCCTCACATCGTAGGTCATTCGAAAAGAGGAGTTACCCAATTATAGTCATTACTATCATTATGGTCGTCATCAAACCGGTACATATCTAAACAACTTTTGATCCTTTGGTTTTGATCCTAAATTTTTTTAGTTAAACAAACTCATCTGGAGCAGATTGTTTCTTTTCTGAAAAGTAAGACCCACTCATCCCTGACCCAAGACTGAAAAAAAAAAAAAAAAAACAAAACTTAAAAAACAACACTTACAACTGAAATTGCTTCGAGTTGTGGGTATTTCAGTAAGAATTGCGCCACGTAGAACAATTCAATGGCAAATGATTTAATGCAACCCTCTTAGGTAATTTGCAGAACTTCAAGCACCTTACTAATTAATTAGGATTCGTGCAAATTTATCACCAGAAAATTTGAAACCTTCTGGCAAAATCTGGAGTTTAGAATTTGATTAAACTGGAAAAAAGAAACTTTTCATATTGGAAAACTCGTAGTTTTTACATTTATTTTTTAAGTGAAAATGCATTTTGAGGACACAGTTTGTGCAGATAAATAATTTTGTATTAAAAGCATAAATGTATTATCATCAACATTTACATTACAATAATGACAACTCCTGTTAGTAGCCCACCAATGTGGGCAGTTTAAAAAACGATTAGCTACGTAACTAAAATTCTATTGCACTTATAATGTTTGTAGTTTTTACAAACTTGACTATCGTAAGACTTAATCGACAAGGAACGAATAGAAGGAACTTCAGTAGGTAGAAAGGAGGATATTGGGAAAAGTTTGTTTCTTAAGGTAGGTACGTAGGACACTTTGCAAGTAGGACACATTTGACAATTATTGATTTTTAAAAAATACCTAAACTATTTTAATTGAATTATTCAAATTAATTTTGTTCAAAGAAATAAATTACATCAAAAAACCAAATTTTATTAGGTATAAATGAGAATTAGTTTATTATATAAAGAGACTCCCATTAAAACTGAATGGGTGCGAGTCCCGTTCAGCTTGGTTTTGACCATCTCTAAAAACGAAGGGTAATCTAAGTTCGAAATACAATAAGAAAATAACTTTTTAAAGAAACATTTGTACCTATTTGAAGAATTTCTTAGGTTAATTTAACATGCTGTAGATTCTATTGCGTTTGGAGAGATGTCAATAGCACCTTCCACGACAAGTACCTGATTGATAATCTTTGCATTTTCTGTTAACATTTCTCATCTTTCAGTGGTGTCGAATGAACCCTTCCGTTACGGCCCTCTTACTCAGTGACGTCACTAAGAGCAGGAAACTCGGAAAATCATGCAATAAAACTACGTAGGTACCCGTAGTCGGATAGTGCAATTGACACCTAAATTCTCAGAATGAAATTCATTTCTACTTAAGAAGAACGACTGACGTTCATTGCAAACGGGAAAAAAATTTAACAAGGAAAATTATATCACAGATTTCGGTAGACTAGAAGATTAGTATGAAAGTAGATGATCAATAATAATGGTAATTATGGGGAGTGAAGATAGACTTTCAGACTTAATCCCACCCTTACTAGGCATTTTAAGAAAACACATTGATAACATTTTCTTTAAAGCAACATTCTTTAAAGCAAAGTAGTAGTTGTCAGGGAGAGACTACATTTTCACGTATGTAGCACAGATGGCTTTCGGCTCAGAGATGAGATATTGACATTTAACTCTGACATGAGATGAGAACATAAAATGACAAGATCAGATCTGTTCACAAACTGATTCAATTTCATGAGGTCTACATCTATTAGATTTTCAACAGGACTAGAAGGGTGAGTTCAACCTCTGAAATACTGACAGGAAACATAAAAATCCTCGAAATAAAGTTGGTGCACATCTTGTTGTGGTTAGCAAATCACCTGAACTTTTGAAGACAATGAATATTGTATGAATATAATACCTAGTATTATATTTTATCTCTGTTTACATCAATCCTTCCGATCTCTGCAAGTAGTTTCAATGAAATATTGCTTATGAGCTTCAAGTGATTGCTAAACACATCAACAGAAGTTACCACAATTCCAACAAAATAATCATCGCGAAATCCGAAATGAACTTCATTGATGATGGAATTACGATATGAGGAATGACATTCCAGCATCCATGAAAACCCATTTCATTATCAGGATTTGACAGTTGGCAATTGGAACTGGGAAAGGAATTTTTGAGTGAGTGAGCTGGACGTCACTCGTCCTGCGTGTTTAGAGATGAGATGCGCCTTCACGTGGGACTTCTGCTTGGCTCTGTACGGACATTGCGGGCATTGGAAGAACCCCAGAGTACCACACTCGTAAGTTCTGTGACGGTTAAGTGTCTTTTTATGTTTGTAAACTCTCGAGCAACTCCGACACTTGAACCCTGTGAAGATACATACAATTCTTATGTTAGAAAAGAAGGTGTACACACGTAAATAGGAAGTCCTGATACCTGTCTGTATTCTATCTAATTTCTACAAAGAAATAATGCTGTAAAATTATTTTTTTGAATCCTTGTTGGGTACCTAACTAAGAATGAAGTCTGCCTTGATAGTATATAGCCCATATAACTATTTCTATCCGAGGTGTTGCAAAGATATTTTATTACAATTCACACAATGAAGCAATATCTTGCGATCATCAAAGTGATAGAAATCTCAAACCCGGATACCTACTTCAATCCCAAAATGAAGCAACAAAACTGAAACCTAGGTACATAGGTAAATACATCAAGAGTAACACTGAGAAAATTCAAATCATTCACAATTTGAGAGAATTTTATTCCAACAATAAGTAACATCTGCCTATTCAGCAGAAAGTATGTCAATAACCATCAACATTCCTACAATAAAGTAAAGTACGTTTTGAGTTTTGTATTGAAAATCAACAAAATATTACAAAGTATACATACAAAATCAAAATCATGTTCATAAACTGAAAAGCAAACGTACAAAACCATACACTACACAAATAAATAATAATGAACCATAGTTACATTATTTTAGTTGACAACAGAAGGTTGATTTACCAATATAACGACAAATTAAAATGAACGATATGCTAAATTCCAAGTTAACAACAAGATATCAACCGTATCTTCATCCCATTAAGTTTGTATCCCATCAAGTTTATCACAATTCAATAAATACAAATTAACACCTAAATTAAGAACATTTAAAAATTATCAAACTGCAGAAAATTAAACTTATTCAAAACGGAAGAAGTATGTTTCGTTCTTCATAAAAGTATGTTTTGTAACATAGCGTATGTTTTTTTGTAGCACTTTTTGGTGAAACGCCCAGTTTGTTGTCAGCAGCTTTTACCGGACTAATATGATTTATTCCTGTTGATCGAGCGAAATATGACTATAGGCTTTCAGGAACCAGAATGGGTGAGGAAGTGGAGCAAGAGAAGAAAGGTCATTTATGTAGGTATAGATGATATTCCTCAAAAAATTTTGTGAGCTACTGGGTTAGTAAGCGCAAAACAACAAAACTTTGCCGTTTAGACAAACGTGCTATCATTGATCTTTGATCACTGATAGGTTAAAAAAATCCGAAACTTCTCCTTATCCAATTTAATTGAAAGGTCGGCACTACAGTCGCATGATATGGGTACAGATGAGTACCGAATTAAATAACGCCGATTTTGATGGGAATGAAAAGAGATAGGTACATTGCTTAAAAATGTAGCTCCACGTAAGACATGCATATCGAGACCTATATCAACAAAAACTGCTATGAGTCCCTCCACGGTTCAGACGGTTCACTTTCCTCAAGTTCCAGAGACGGCAATCCACACGGTATTTTGGGGTGTTTTCTATTCCAGTAATAGACGTAGATTTTCAGCCTACAGGCACCACATTTGGGCTGAGGGTTGCTCAAAGGATGGACGCATTTGGGCACACGCGCGGAACTGTTTTTACTGTAAGCATGGCGAATCCTCTGCGCGAACTTAGTGCACGCAGCGCAGCACCACGTGACCACTTTGGTTTTCTTGAAGCAAACGGGGCACCGACGGATGACGTCAGGGACGACGGTGACCAGGGGAAGAGGAAGCTGGCCTATTTGCCATTCGCCATCATCATCTTGATAGTAGTCAGAATCTGCACCGAAAACCAAATTATTATCGTCATTAAACTAATTACGATGTTTTTAGGCAGAATCACCGACGTTACTAGGACAAGTTAAGCAAAAACGATTTATTCAATGTTTGCAATCATGAAGAATCAAAGAAGGATCTTGTGTGTCGTACTACATCAGGTCATTAAATACCTATCGGAAGGTAATCAATTGCGTTTCCACCTTGATGCTGAAGCTATGAGGTGTCCATAGAAAGATCGTCTCAAGTATATCGCAAAGGTTCATTTTGGTTGATTATCTTCAATAATGAACTTAAGAAAACGAACAATTAAAAAAATCTGCTCGGTGACACTTCCTCGTATCCTCCAAAGCATAGTAGCTAATCTCAAAACATCGATCTCTAAGTACCTTGCACTACCCTCATATGGGACCATCTATAAGTACACGCCAACCACATAATCACTTAAATTTCACCGAAACCGGACGGAAAACGCAGGAGTTCTAGCTAGATCTGGGGTCGATGATTTTCTTCACGCCAACCCCCACAGTTCCTGATGATTTCAGTAACTTTTTATAGTTATGCCCGTTAGAAGGATTTCAAGAAAGACAGACCCACACATAGTTGTTCAAGAAGGTCTAAAACGTAAAACGCTACCGGAATTATTTCATATTTTGATATTTTTATCCTTGAAAAGTGAAAACAATGCTTCCGCAACCTTGGTAGACTCGGAAGCAAAACTGTGATTAAAATTTGATGGTTCACGTTTCAAGTTACGTGGAATCCGAAAATCGAATGAAAATAAAATCCTTCCGTCCGCCGTAAGCGGCACTTTCCTTAGTTACCATGGACCAAATTTGATAGAATTTGGTTATGTTGGCTCTATTTGGGGTTAGTGTCAGTCACTTCTAAGAGGTAAAAAATAGAGGTAGAATTCTTGAAAACTACCCAACTCGAAAACTGGAGTTTTTTCACCAATTTAAATTAGAATTGAATTTTTTAAAACGTCTGAACCTACCCAGAAGGTTTGTAGGTAGGCAGTGTCTGTCAAAATGAAGTTGATACAGCTAACCTTGAAACAGTATGGTAGGTAATAATAATAGAATGTTGTGATCTACGCAGACGGGTGATCGATGCAGAAAAATCATAAACCGTTGAGTAATCATTTGCAGCGTTTTTTTTTTTATTGTCATTTAGTCTATCTCAAAATATGAAAAATGGACTTGAGACGGTTTAGAACTGTTATTTCTTGAATGAATCGAAAATAATCGAATTACGACCTACAATACTAAGTAACTAATTTACTCAAGCTTCCCATTCAAGATGATTTTCATTAGCTTCAATTGAAATGTTGATCACACAACTGATTCTTCCTGAAAATCTGAATTTCTATTCTACATTAATTTTGACCTGCAAAGTTCTAGCACCAAATTGAGAAGGTTAGTAGAAAGAACATTGTGAAAATAGTACATTATTACTGTGAATTTCTAAAACAATGCCTTGACTACGGTGAAAGATACGACACCTACAGTAGGTAGGTAGGTAGGTAGGTAAAAGAAGGAATGCAAGGAAATTATACCCGTCAACAATAGGTCTTATTTAAAGCTTAAGCGTACACAACGATGGGCTGTTTATCAATAAGTTTAAATTTTCAACAAGACTCAGATGTCGGCAAGGGTAGGCTTGTTCTTGAATTACTTAAATAAATAGTCTTTCACGCTTGGGCATTGAAGGCCGCAGAAATTGCTCATGATGTTCACATGCATGTATAAGGTCCAACCAATCTTGATAAAGACACATTTACCATTTCCTTCCTAATATTCGTTCTTGATATCGAAAGAAGGCAAGCCGGTAGGTTGATCTGGATACTTCCTGAGCCAGTAAAATAGATATATTTTGATTCGGCACCCAATGCATCCTGATTTGGGGTTATGTAATGGATGAGCACACCGGGGCACGTGGACGGTTTCGTCATTTCGATACGCCTTTTTCAGTCTCTGAATCGCCTTAGAACAGCCGTGGCAGCACCAACTACCTTGTCTCTTGACATTTCTAAAGCAAACGGGGCAATGGTCAGCAGGCGCTTTCGGAGGTGTGGACATAATATTGATGGAATCGGAAAACCAGTGACTATTGATAGCGTTCATATCAGTAGCACCTGAAAATAAGTTGATACAGGTCTGATTAAAGGTCTGCCAATTGATGAGCGAATGATGAGTGTCAATGAAAACGTATTACATTTCCAAGAATACCAGTCAAGTTCCTACTCATTTACCAAAATAAGCCCACTGATCCGAGTAACTTTTGTTTTTCAAAGACGACCTACAGCCGAGATCTATTTGACTTACTTCATTAATTTATTTATTACTTTGACTTAACAATCCGTTTACAGAATATCATTGCGCGTGATGTTCGTTCCTGCCATGATTCAGTAATTGGAACATTCAAGTAAAAATAAATAAAAATACCTCTGGTCTCACTAATATGAAGTTTAGCAGATTTCGATGAGAACTTCATTACAAACGAATGTTTTTAAAACTTCCTAGCAGACGTTTAATAAAAACATGAAGATGTTTGGTAGAGCCATCCTCAGCTACTTAACTCAACTTTTATTAAAAACTTACACTAAACAAAAACCCTGGAAGAACCACCATATGGTCTTATCAGCATAAACAATTTCTGATTTAGATGCTGGAAAAATTGTAATCGCTGGCCTTCCTAAGGAACACGAAACATGTAAAACACGCTGCAAATTATTACACAACAATTTATAATTAATCTGTAAAAATCACCCGCCCGTCTGCGGAGAAAAAAGCTTTTTACAAGACTTCTAGATACCATGGGTAGGTGGAGTGAGGAGGTTATGACTCTTATTGGGAGCCACAGAAATCGCTCATTAACATAACGATAGTTGATCGTCTGGATGGTTTCATTCGTAATCACACATTTAACACTATCTTAAATTGATGAAAAAACGTCATGAACATTAAGTAATGAGGTAATAATTTATCCTCATTAGGCAAACAATTAGTCCCACAGAGCTCTGGGCGGAGGTCAAAAATTGGTCACAAATTTCTTGAAAATCGTCGTTATTTTAAATTAATGAAAAACAAGACCTGTTCACCGGATGTTTTAGAGCTAGGGCGTTTTTAAAACGTACTCTCACACTTTTTACCTCTTAGGCGAGACTGGCAATAACCAAAATCTTTGGGGCCCAACTAGATCCCAAATGGAGCGGATACACCAAATGTCATAAAAATCGGTCTAAATTCGAAATATGGCGTACGACGGAAATATTTTTATTCTATTTTTGAATTCTACGTACCTTAAGCGTAGACCATCAAATTGTGAGAGCGGGTATTTGAATTTTTTAGTGCTCGATTCTTAAGGCTCATTATTGAAAATAATAAACCCAAATTATCCTCGACAATTTTGTAACAAGTTCAGCATCCTTTGAGTACCAAAATGTAGCAATAGGTGCACCTAAATATGAAACCACGAGGAAAGAATTGTATAATTACATTTTTTTACTAAACAGGGCAAATACTGAGGGATTAATGTATCCCATATATGTAATTGAAACTAATCCACTTCATACACTATCCTCGTACTTCAGAGTGAACAAAATGAACGCCGTAGCAGTTAATTCTTATACGGGAATTTGCAACGAACTATATTACATCGATAGCAGTGTAAAGAAATACCCCCGACCACAGCACACCAGCTCAGAACAACACGGCGCAAGAGGCCTACCCCTCCTTCAAGACTTCCCGGTCTTGCGTGCATTGCCTAACAGCAACTTGTTACCAGTACTCTGTGCCTAACAGTAATGAAACTTCTTTCCTCTAAAAACACGATTTAATTTCAGTTGATTCACGTGCAAATATTCAGCTCTTTCCTTCCTAGGGGTCTTAATTGTAGTAGATTATATTTCAGCATTATATTCCACTTTCTGGATCTCCGAAGATGCCACCCAATGGGCTCAATTAGATACGATTTCATAGGAGCTGTAAATGGGATCATAAATATTTCAGAGTACTCTGTAAAATATATATAATATATATCAAATTTGTGTATTTACAACGTGGTATTGTGAGTACTTTCATAATTTCGACGAATTAAACGAAAGGTAGACCGAACGGAACGTTTGGGTCAACTTTATGCCGGAAGAAAACGTATCTTTTAAGTCTGCAACCTTTGCAATGGGATTGAGGCTCGTCCAGGGCGTGAGAGCACTTGGGCAATGGGTGGTTATTATTGCGAAGGTAAGCGCAACGGATTCTTGAGGCGTACATTCGGCAGGCGTCGCAGCACCATCTCTGCAGGTTCTTCTTGTTAGAGAAACACACCGGACATTGATTTTTAGCAGATCCAGGTGACAGATTTAGAAACTCTTCAAATGCGCCTGTAAGGAAAATACACAAGGAATGCTTAGTTCTTCAATGATATACATAATTATACTCGTGTATTATACAGAAAAATAGGTAAAGGGGATTAAGATTATTTTATGAATCCCATTTTTGTAGATAAAAATATTAGGTAAGTACAGGGTGGCCCAACTGGAAAAGTCGGGGAAAACCTGAAAAAGTCAGGGAATTCCATCTCTGAGATCCTGTGCAGTTTTGAATAGTAAACCAGGGTTGACTCTAATCTCAAAAACGCTGCAAATTATTACACAATGGTTTATTATTTTTCTATATAGATCACTCGTCTGCAAAGCCACCAACCATCCAACATGAAGAAAAATTGATCGAAACAAAAAGATCGTATTTCGGTCAGCTATAATTTGAACGGAGATTACGCCTCTTTTGCGATTCACACTCGTGTTTCTGATTTACCGTACGTCCAACCCTTAAATTCTCGTAGGGAGCAAACGGTTTGTACTACAGGGTTCCGCGTGGTCTCAAAAAATTCTAAAAATTCCATAGAATCTTAAATTGATGGAAAAACAATACCTTTATCAAAACTTTTTGAGTTGGGGCGTCTTCAACATTTCAAAATTCATTTTTGAACGCTTAGAAGTGACCTATATCAACCAAAATCTTCGGGGCACAACTAGACCCCAAATGGAGCCTACATATCAAATTCCACCAAAATCGGTCAATGCTAAGTGGGGAAAGTGCCGCATAAGACAGACGGACGGCCAAATTTTTATTCGATTTTTGGATTCTACTTACCTTGAAACGTAAACCATCGAATTTTGAGGGGGTGTTAAAAAATTTTTTTCTTGGTCGATTCCAAAGGTTCATTTTTGAAAATAATAAACTGAAATTTGAAAAAGAGCGGGATAAAATTCCATTAAAAATCCGTTTTAATGCTTTTAAAGTATGGTGAGAAGCTAAGGACTATCTCAATGTCAGTTAATGACTTTTTTTGAACAATAATAGGAAATTTTAATTCTGGGGTATTTATTCAAAACATTGATGTCGGTCGGAAAATCCTTGGAAGTATGAATAGATACTTTGGCGTTGCCTTTCGTTTGCTAAGCTATAATAATTATAGTTTATATAGTTTATAGTTTATATTTCAATTATTGAAGCATTAAATAATCTAGCGGGGAGGTTACAAAACATCTAAAAGGAAATGCTATTTCACATTAAACTTATTTCACTGCTTAACAACTTTGATTTTGTGCAACAGGTCAAGAAAACTCAGTGATAAGACATATTCAAGTCAATTTGTGTCTTGGGTTGATAATGTAATATATCACTAAAAATCTTCACAACTTTAATTTTTATAGGTATTATAATCAAGTGATTAGGAGATGTTTGCATTCAAAATGTGGAATGGCATGTGCTCGATTAATTTTCATTGGAAGTTACGCAATCCGGAAAATATTAATTTCTTTTCATGAGAATATAAGGCAATTTCAAATTGGAACAACATTGATCAGATATGTACGTTTTTGCAGCTGGTAGAGTTTGCCATACTCAGTTTAGAGTAAAAAGTTGAAACGTGCAAAGTGTGAATGTCAACTAGGAGGAGTGTAGACATGAGTATGCTACATTATACGAGAGAACAGCTGCCATCTTCTAGTGCTTGACAATTTTGTTGATTCCTTACAAGTGCATTAGCTAATCCGATTTCATAACATCCATTATTTTTCCATGCTCTCCAGACATTCAATACTGTCTCTCCCTAACCAGTAAATATTTTAGCACTCATCAACTTGCTCACTTTGTTATTCACTTAGTCTATTTTCAAAGTTACCCATATACATACAACTACTTAACACGAAGACATCCTAAAAAAAATGTCCAACTACCTTCACAAATCTTACTTGTATTGGTCGATGAAGGTACTTGTAGTATCTAATTGAATCATTCTATAAGGTATTGTCAAAATCAGCATAATAAACCATAAATCACCGTAAAATGAACTTTTGTTTTTTGTAACAAACCGTCTCATTAGTAACCATGTGAGTAAACAACGATATATAACTAATGCAAGTCGCTATAAGTCTAATGGGTCTTCTTAGAGTAGGAGAAAAACAATTTTTTGGCGCAATATCGATTTATTGATATGAGTGTGTGGCACAAAAGGGGGCAAATCGCCAACTTCATCAGGCCACAACTATGTAAAATAGAATTAGGAACTTCAGAAATCAATTTCGGTGCATAATTATCCTCTAGCACCTTGAACATTTCACACGTTTTCCATTTAGACACTTTTCTTAATGTATTTGAAAAGGACACAAAAACATTACTTAGTACAAATAATTAGAAAGGTCCAATGAGCCCGAACGACAAAAGTTTGGGTGGATGTCTTTTAGCATGGGGTCTATGAAATAAATAAAAAATGTGTAACGATTTTTCAGCCAGAAAGAGTGTAACGCGAGACCGATAAACAAATTCGGTAACTGCACGAATCATTAGTCTGGGAGACCCCGGTTCGATTCCAGGCCGTGACATCAAGATTTTTTTGTAATTTAATAAATTATGTGTTTCATAAATATGACGTAAAAGGCGTACTCACTAATCATAACTTGACATTTTCACATCACTATCATCCTCTAGAACAGCATTACGAATGGATTTTATTTGAAGCATTCACTTCACTACACCGATCGAACTTTGCAGTGCTCCCGAAATAAGCTATATTCATACGTTCGTTCTTTATTGATAGCTGATCCGATATCCGTCACGTTCATTTCATACATCGAAAAGCTGATTCAATGATCATTCAGTGGCGCCTAATTTTAATACTGGAATGCTCGAAATCCCATCTAGTTTTTACAATAATTTTGAGAAAGAAAACCTCCAGATGTCGTCGTGGCTGACATGACATAACCACCGTGGATGCGACCTCTGCATAACTACGGCTAGAATAGCTAACCTCATGCACGAATGTCTTGAATTATAAAATAAAATACAATTACCTAAAACATATGGGCCAAATACGTGATTTCGGGATTTATTTTTTTTTGTAAAATGATATCATGAACACATTGCTACATGGCTATTCGGCATCGGCATGAAATTTCCTAAAACACTATCCTGTTGGAAAATTTATAGAAAGTTGGAAAAATTATCACACTTTAAAAATTTCTAAAAATTGGTAAAATATTTCATCGAAAATCTCTGATTTATTCATGATGCACGAATAGAACTTTTCAACTTTTTCTTTCAATAATTGACATTACAAGAGGTATAATTATTTAAATTTTATTTCTCAGTATATTAATATTCATAGCAAATACTTTTTTCTGGAGGTTACTAATTAGCTACTTATTAATATGTCGGCGGCATCGCCAGTATTCAAATTAGGCGCTACCGGAATATACTAAGATATCTGAATCAGCTTCTCGATGGATCGAATGAACGAGAAGCCTATTGACTCAGTTATCGATACTGGACGAGTGTATCGATGTATCGAGAGGGGGACAGGCAGTTCGGGAGAACCCCGCGAAGGGATGTCGGTCTAGTAATGTTTGATGAGTTAAATTCAATCGTAATGCTATTGTAGAGCAATGCAAGTGGTGTGATAATGTCGAGTTATGATTAGTGAATACGCCCTTTCCGTCAAATAAAATGGTAGGTACCCTCTGAAAATCTAGCACGACTACCCAGGCTATACTTCTGGAGGAATCTTAGTCAGTTTGTCCACCCTTCTTAAAAACAATCCACCTTCAGTATGACACCACCCTAAATACTCACACGGGATCCTTCATACGTAACGTAAAGCAATATCAATGCTGAGGTTTTTAAGAAACACTTTTATGTTTCTAAAAAATCAAAGAAAGAAGTCTTGAAATATTCGATTTTCAATTGAATTTAGAGATATGGATGATAGTGGTTGCAAAATTCACACCTGCGACATTAAAATCACACTTGACTTATTTTGTGTAGGTATGATTTCCCGAATTTGTGGCACGAGAAATCCTGCGAATACCTAAAACGAAGACACTACGAAATCGCACGCTAGCCTACGGTGTCTGTAGAAAGAACTATCTCATCTTTGCAGATAAATAAAGTTAATACTTTTAAATTAATAATAACTCAAGTATAGAAATATTTAGGTATAATACTACAGGTAACCTCTTGATGGATAGTTGGATCATGGAAGAAACATCCACCTGCAATTAAATGGTACAATGGTACTCTCAAACGGTCTAACCTTTTCTAAAAAGTAATCCGCCTCATCGGGTAGCCTGGAAAATTGGGTCTACCTTTTGGAATTGAGTACATAGGGGTTGAGTAACTCACAAGTATATAAATATATTATTCCAAATCATGTCTTACAATGGTGAATAATTATTAACTCGGTACTCCAGAACCCACAAATTCTCTTGTTCATACTATCATGAAATGCTTGAGACCAATGTGGCTTTTAAGTGAAGATTTGTGTTTTGTGCGGTAGGGGCATTGCGGGCAGGCAAACTTGGGCTCCTTTCCGCACTCTAACCGCAAATGCCTTTTCAAATTTTCCCTGTACTTGTAGGATTTGACACAGTTGGGACACTTGTGGTTTTGGTCACCTACAACACGGAACAACAACAGCAATGAATCTTCCAATTAGGTGAACAATTCAAACAGAACAAATCAGGTGAACAAATCAAATCAAATATGGCACTTGTGCAAATTCCTTGTTAAACACTTACCTTTAGTGTTATGCAATAAACTGGTTTCCACTAAATAGGCAACGAACTCAAGGGAATAACTTCATCGCTTAATAAAATTAAGAGTTATCCGCAACTGATGGTTATTCACACTCAGGAGCACCAAATTGTAATAATAAATATCATGAAATGGCGAATAAATTATTGATGATTCTATACTATTACATGAAATACAAATATTCACGTATAAATAATGGAGTGTGCGCATGGGTCGGAAAAACTGATCATTGTTATTTTTAATCTAAACTACACCTCATTTTGAGAATTTTGACACCAACCGCAACCTTCTAGCGTGAAAAGACCTTTTTCAATGATTTTTGAAAGTTTCGAATGTTTATGACGTCACAGTGTGCTGGGGGGTTCCGCCCAGGAGGGAGAGGCGCGTGACGCCATAAACATTCGAAACTTAGAAAAATCATAGAAAAAGAACTACTCACTCATCAAAAAAGAGAACGGTTGAGGTCAAAATTCTCAGGATGAGGTCTACTTTCGATTAAAAGTTTTTTTAAATCAGGCGCACCATAAGGGGGGCCCCCCTTGGGGTCTGCACATGATTTTTTTTTCAATTTTTTACAGTGTTATTAATGAAAGGGTAGCTTCAAACTGATTATAACGTGGTTATTTCGAAATACCTTACTTTTCTTGTGAGTTGATCCTCGAGCTGTAGAGAAACCGGAATACAACAAGGTGGACGAAAAGAAGACGAAAATGGAGCTCTCTGGTGTGAGCGCACCCATGCGGGAAACGCCTGAACCGTCTGATTCAAATTTTGAAGAATTGTCAAGTTTTATTAAATTGTAAAGTTATTCTATGACTCTACAATTTACTCATTCATATTTTTCATTCAATTCGTTTATGCTTATTTTATGAATGTTTCGAGTGTTTGCCTAGCAAAATGTGATCAGCGGATGGTACTATCATAGTGTTCACGAATGCTTTACAAGCCGAAAGACTTGTGGTGGCTGTGAAAAATTGTGGTGGCTTGGAAACCTCACCACCTGAATTTCAAACTATCATAAAGAAAAACTCAACCAAGTCTCTCAAGTCAAAGAAACTCAACTATTACAAATTTATGACAATTTCTCAATTTTCATTTTTCAAGTGCAGACCCCCAATCGTTCACTAAAAGCAACTTGTGATCTGGTAGTGTTTTATCTGCTATATGTTTACTATACAGTACCTACTACTTCTAAGAGAGGTAAAAATGTATCCAGAATGCTTTATCTGTAGTTTACCTCGAAGAAAATAGTCGAGAAGTGAAAACCCTTTCTAGGGGATGGAACAGACAAACTATGAGCTTAAGAAAAAGCTTTAATGATTTTTGAAACATATTCTTATTCAACGTCCATGTGAGGTATTCAAAGTCTTAAATTGAAAAATATACCAACATAAATGGAGAAATCTACTGCATAACTATGAGATGTGTGTTTTCTTTCTATGTTAAAATTAAACATTAAGGCACACGTTTCTCCATTACAAAAGTTGGAACAACATTATATAGGTAACCTTTAATAGGTAAATTATAAACACTAGATGTTACAATAAATAGGTACAGTCTTTTCATTCAAAGTTGAAAGCTTCAATTCATCTCATTAAGCATCTATTCGGCTCACACGATACGCCTTCAAACTTTTCGAAAAATGTCAAATCATTAATTTAAAAAACACTACACAGGTAAGACTACTTATTCGCTACATAGGATTCCTGGGAATATTCAACGCCCACGCAAATAAAGAATTTTCCTAAAACTAATTACCTAATAAAATTATAAATAAATACCTTAAATGGAAAAAAAGAAGATTAGGACCATTTTAAGGTCTGTAAAATGAATGAGGTATAGTGTTTCCTAATAGGATTCAAAAATTAATGCTCGAAATTAAGACATGTTCAACACAAAATGACATTACAATGCTGAAAGTTTAAATATTTGGTACAAAATTAACACCCGAAGTCAAGCCATCAAACTCATAATAAACGTACTCGAGGTAAAGTCTTACAAATATGAATTACTACTACTTCGGCTTATTGTCATGGTATCTTCTATATTTGGCACGTAAAACATGGCCTGACTATGTATTAGGTACTAAAGTTCAAACAAGTTGACTTAATGATGTATAACGACAAACATAAAATCAAGTGCTTAGTTTCACGCGAATTTTATTAAACAAATTTTATGAAATTTATCGACGTAAAGTAGACTGAAAATGAACCAGTTCCATGTAAAAATATTTCAAAATTCACGTAAATAATTCATTTTTTCAACAAATTCGCGCAGATTTTATTTACTGCAGTCAGGAAAATTATTATGAGACGTTGACCTCCCTAAAAACATGGTTAAACATAATGTAAATGAAAAATGTATTTCCAATTTCGAAAATTAGACATTAAGAAAAATAAAAGTTTTATGATTTTTGGTATACCTAGTATTTATTCAAACTTGTTTTAGCAGAGAATTAATAAGATAGGTAGAAAGAAATATGCGACACACTACTATAACTAAAAACTAACTGGAATATCAAACCTGCTACGTAATAATATGTCAAAAAAAATACTCACTGTGAATATTATTAGCATTTAAAATTAGCATTCATTCACTAAGACACACTTAGGTATTAACTATTTAAATAAACTATGGTGATGCTTAAATGTCAGACTATGTTTTTGTCGAAGCCGAACTTCCTGAGCAGGTTACGTGAAAAACTCCAGTCTACCTTACCTTTCTAGACTTTAATTAATCATTTTTGTGGGTAAATTAATTTTTAATATCACGTTCAACCAATGAAAATTTAAGTTTCTCCTTGTATGACAAAAAATTCAAAAGTATCACTAATTTTTTGAAAAACCACCTTTCTTAGAAACGTCAGAAATTGGAATTTCTATTGTCCTTCTGACATCGCGTTGACTGCCCTAGAGTATAATTCCTAAGTATATAGTTCTCTCTATCCATCTTAATCAATCAGGGAAGCTAATTTAGAAGCACGAGGGTAATTCAACTTTTTATTACGAGGAGGAAGAAGAGTTTTACGTTCCAATTTTACCTAAATCAGTTGACTAAAACACAACAAATTCATCGTTTTGCTGAGAAAATTTGTAGTATAAAGATTAATTCTAAGAAATTTCTGAATCAAAGTGTATAAGAATAACTTTGTATTTTTGAGACCTAAGCAAATTTCAATTATCATTTTTTTCATTGTTTGTACTGTGTGGCATGGCTTTATAGTGAAGTCGGTGAGGAGTATCTCCCCCCCCCCTCCCCCGGTCATGAGCCTACAACGGGAAAAAGGGTGCAAAAAGCTAACTTCGATCGTTATATTCTGCCCCCTATCTACCTCTTCTTGTATCACAAAGCCTACGGAGATATGTATTTCAAGTCTAACTTTGAATGAGTCAACGCGCTGTTGAGTTTGAAGGAATGATTTTTGCTTCCAAAAAAATATTATTTTCCTATATCTATCAATTACTCATCCAGAATCCAATGGATGAGATCTAACGTTAAGAATGGTAAGGATATAAAGATCCAGTCAAGATGTCAAATATATCTCATACTGACAAGTTCAACGCTCTCTCGAGGAAGGACGTTGGATTGGCGTTTTGTGGCAAGCGGAGGTTCAGCGCGGCAATAGACGCTTCGGCCAACGAAGAATGAGCCTTGCTGAAGTGGATCTCCAACCGTTTGCGAGACTTGGAGTAGAAAGGACAGATGTGGCAGTGCAGCGAATTGGTAGAGTTGGAACAGTTGAGCTTCTGGTGTCTGATCAGGTGGTCTTTCCTTTTGAATAGCTTTCCACAGGGTGAGCATGTAAAATCTGCCTGAACAACTTTTTGATCAGTTCCTGCAAATCATATAACAGCAATTAAAACAATTGAAAGGCGAAGATTCACAACCAGAGTAGATTAATTCACAACCCACGCTTGATCCAAATTTACTCAGCGAGATCTTTCCAAAATAAACCGACAATTTATCAGAATATTAGATTGCTCAATGAGCAGTTAGCAAGAATCTGCTCATCATGTACAAAGATGTGAAGTAGGTATGTATCACAGCAGATTTCCAGAAAATGCCTACAGTAAACCTATATTGCCAAACTAATACTTAAGATTGCTCACCAACGCAACTGTTGTTGAACCAATGTCGTCGTAAATGATCCCTACGACTATAGGTCTTACTGCACCGGTCGCAAGGATACTTTTTCTTCTCATCTGAAAAAACAAAACACAGTTAACACAAATTCTAGACAAAAACAAATTTAATTACAATGGAAAACCAAAACCCAACTTTGCATTTGAAATAAACTACTACCAAGATTGTCGATGAAATGTACGTGAAAAAAAGAAGACATGCAACTCAGGAGGTGGGGTACGTAATTAAAAATTGAAAGAAAAATATATATTATTCAAAGATGATTTTAATAGGGATAAAAAAACGGCACAAACACTGAGTTTCGGACAAATTCCAACCATCTTCCAGTACCTATAGATCTTTGGGACTACCCGACTAACACTGTTTATAACTCTTTTTTACACAAGAAGGTTGCACACGATGTTTATCTTTCAGACAGTGGAAATATTTTACTTATAACTATTTTTATTAAGAATAATATACATAATGATGGGAAAAAAGCTGGGAAATTACTATTCACTCGCACCATATACATTACTATTCCGCCCTACAAGTACAACTTGTGCTCGGGACTGGAAAAGTTGAGACAACCGGGAAAAATAATGTTGGAAGTAATGAGAAGACCAAACGGATGACTGAACGTTATGAAGGATGGAGAATTTGGAAAGTCAGCGAGAAAGTATCAATATAATGAAATCAAACCATAGACATCCAAGGGAAGACAAACGAAGTGAGTGCTTTTGAGATTTAAAAAAGCACCAGCAGAACTTAAAAACTACATGTATTTTTTCTTGTTGAACACACTATCGCTGAGATAAACTTGTTTCCTTGTGGCTACTGCGCCTTCCATCTTTAAAGTGCACTGGATAGTTAATGACACTAATTTGGATAGTTATTCCAAAACTATCAAAAAGTGTGATTGAGTTAAATTAATCTAGTGCCTAAATTAGATTAATGTAGAGACGATCAATTGATTTTGTCAGTATCTTATCAATACCGATCGTCTCTACATTAATCTATCTGACTTTCAGCCAACCACTGAAACGTTGTAACAAGTAAAATAGCAAACAGTTCAACTCTTGAGTCGACTGTAACTATGCACATCTACTGCCTGACATAAGTTCTATGATCGAAATGGTAGAAAAGAGGCTATCCCCAGCCCAACCCCTGACCTGGTTGGCACATAAACTCAGAAGTGAGTTTGTGCTTTAGGGGCACAAACTAGCTGGTACCTGAGCTAAGGTAGCAGAGTGGGAACTACATTGGAGAAGACAGATCTGGAAAAGAAATTGGCCTTTAGGTAAAGAGAGTGGGACGCGAGTAGTAACTGTGTAAGTAGTTGAAGGTACAAAACCAACCTTGAAAGCCTTCACTAGAAGCACGTTTAGAATAGGCTGTGTACTGGCTATACGTAACCCTACATTGTTCCTTTCTCACCTTGACTCCCTATCTCGATCATAAAACCTACGCCAGACAATCCCAAAGACCCATAGGATTAAGGGGTTAAGTGCTGGTTGACCCTATGGTGCAGGGCCCTTTGGCGAATGGAAGAGTAGGTTAACCAATGTTGTCCTCGGGGTAGCAGGCCCTGGGAGGTTACACCTCTTTTAGCCACAGCCAAACACTTTTTTCAGGACCCGGCTCTTGTTGGTTGAATTCTTCAAGTGGGCAGGAGTTCCCGGGTCTCCCTCAACAGTACCCGTTACTGGAATGCTAAAATTATTTTCTACCTAGCGAATGGACAGCCAAATTGATTGTATGCATTGAGATCAATCGGTGACTATTTCTTCAAGCTGTAAGGATGAACGTAATATCCACAAAGTTCGAACAATCGTGGGCTTCTAGGTTATCTTCCTTGCCTCTTGTGTATTTCTCGACTTTCTTCTTCTAGATTTCCATTTTTAAATTGCTACATGTTTCATTATTGAGTGCGTCTTCAAATTATATTTTCTCTTTGTTCTGTAGTTGCATCCTTTAACAATGCAGAAGAACTGAGGCTCTTTTCCGCATATTTTCTTCAGATGTGCTTGAAGATTGTCTTTTCTATTGTAATTTGCTCCGCACTGGATACATACAAAGCGCATTCCTGAAAGCAGATACTAATGATTATAATAGAAAGAGACGAAACAGTACGAGACAACGTGCGGAGCTTATGATTGGCGGCACACGAATCTATTTCCAAACATATTAGCCGAATACATGGGCATCAAAAATATTCTTACAATCAGAAGAATGGTTAAAAATTCACTTAGAAAGCAAGTATTGGTCATGAAAAATTATCGCATTACTCTCCCATCATCCCTGTACAATTTTCGCTTCAAAAGCTAAATGTGCCTACTCAATATCACCAACGTTCGGTCAAAATTTCTATCTGCAATACTTGACTGTTTGTTAATACCTAGCCCACACTAGACCAATCAGCGTGGTGTTTTTACTCTAGGCGTTAAGGAAAATAGGTTCAACATTTTAAATGGTCACAGCAGTAACTCGAATACATTTTAATGACTTGAGTTAGAAGACTACACTTAAAACGACGCATTCCACAAAATGATAGGTATCTACATCTATATATACACTCACACAACACAGTAGGTGTTGAAAATGATTTCAATGAATATTCCAAAGGGATACCCCAGGTCTTTTGTGCTTCAGAATAATATGTATTTTCAAACTTCGCTCAGTTTTTGTCTTATATTGGCAACCATTCTCAGGACAGAAGATCCGGGCCTCTTTTCCGCAAATGTTTTTCAAGTGTGCTTGAAGGTTATCTTTACGGGTATACGATCTACCGCATTTGTTGCACCCGAATCGCAGGCCTGAAAGAATACACAATTTTTACAAAGAGAAATTCCTATACATTTTGTTGAACAGAGCATTTTGTCAGGTCTTGATGGAAAAGAATTTGGATTTGCTCCACTCTCCACAAATTGCAACAGGGAATTACAATACTGCTGGAAAAAAACACAATTAAGAGAGTATATTAGTGTCCGTAGGTAAATCCTAACTTACTCGTAAAATGGCTTCAACCAGTAGAGATCACTGAAACTTAGGGAGAGAAAAACTTGACAGATGGTGACAGAGACCGACTGGCCTCTAAGGCTCTTGGCTTTTATGAACGACCACTTCCTCTTTTCACCGCAGGCCACCCTACAGAACATGATAAGGGTAAACCACGTCATATCAAGGAGACTGGTTCTTCTTTTCTGTTCAGCTGCACAGGTGACAACCCAGCTTCTTTAACGTGATTCACATAAACCAACCAATGGAGAAGCGTTGGCTAGTAAAATTTTAACCGAATTAAGTCGCCATTAAGAGGTCGTTAGTTACTACAAATTGCCAGAATAAATTGTTGCTACTTTTATTCTCAATTGTTACTAATTAAAACATAACTTAAGAGCGGACATGACAGGTCATATCACACAAAAATTAACTCTAATTTGTGTCTTTATTGATGAGCTGAAGTGCTTCATGCTGAAAACCTTCAAACAATAATAACCTACCAATTAATTTCTAGAATTGACAGAATCTGAATGTTAGTTTCAAAGCTTACCTTCCGGGAGTCAAATGCCTAGCTAAAAGGTAGGAACGTAATTTTTATTTACTTTCAATTCAACCGCATTGCCTATTTAAAATGGCAAGGCTTTATAGTATGTTGCCACGTATCTACTATTTTTTTAAAACTTGCAAACAAGTTCTAGGTTTAAGGAAACATCAATGAGAAGAGGATTTATTTTAATTGTTCGGAGCGTGCAACATGTTACATAAAAACGCTTCACGCTGATACTGATGAGAAATTAATGCCTTTTTGCACTGATAAGGTATTTTTTTGCGACATCGCTACAGTCACTTTACAATGCAAACCGTCAATAAAAATCCGATTTCATCTCGTAACCACTCAAGGTTACCACACTCGATACAAGCAAACAATCATCTTTATAAATCCAAGAGAATTTGATACGTACCTACTGTTCGAAGGAAAATTCATGTCAAAATCTCGTAATTAGGGAAATGTTACTCGCTGGTTTACCATCTACAAAAATCGTTATCACTCTATGGAAAGCCCTCGATGTGTACCGAAATTTTAAGCTGACAACTCTGCCATAAAAACAAAGAAACCATGTAAAACATGGTAACGCTTTTTTGCGCTAATGTTGTTTGCGGACAAAAATTTGTTTACCCCAGCAATGAAACGTATTCATGCCAAAAAGTGCTATCCGATTTTACTGGTGGTTGTAAAAACAATATTAAATATTGTTTAAATCTTATAAATTTTATAAATTTTATTCGCTGAATTATAGATTATAACTGATCTAAAATTTCGTGACGAAGGACCGCTCTGTATTTGTGATAACGTGATGATACGTGATTCTGACAATCGGATAGATTTTTGGAGTCATTATTTGGTACCTACTTACCTGCATTCTTAAATGTTGGATGAGTTAGATCTTCTACGTACGTACTAGGTGAATTACGAATGCAACGAAAACTATATTTGAAAGGTCGCTATTACAATTATGATATATTTATGGTTTTAAAAATCATGTACATGTTTACATTCTATAACAAGGATCATGAAAGTACGTCACCCTTCTTCTCTCGATATTCCTTGTGAACACTTCCTGTTTAACCAATATTCACACTACCACTAACACCATCGTGTTTTTCAAACTGTACGCGCCCATGATCACATTTTCGTTGAAGGATAAACATAAACCGATCGGTACGAAATCGGAAATGATGTAGTAACCGTTTTGGAGAGCCTGAAGGGGGGAACATGGGCCATTGTCCTTTCAACGGGAGGGGGGGTGTCCTTTCAAAGGGGAGGTGTCCTTATCCTTCCAAAGGGGGGACCGGTTGAAGGTACCCGGCACCATCATCCTTCCTGAGGGGTGATTACTCACAGAGAAATAGAAGAAGATACCAACCTACCACAGAGTCAATTTAGTCCAATTCAAATTACATTCAATTATACAAAAGCATCCCTTCACAACCATGGTGAACCTTCTTGGAAAGTATCAAATAAAGACGGTCAGAAAAACATCAACCGGTTGGAAAAAAGGTTTCTTGATTGTAACGAAGAAAATGTTTATCGACTTAAAAACACTGGTTGAAAAAGAAACGGTTTAGTATCAGGTTGATGATTCCTTTCTCAACCTAGTTAAAAGTTAACACAACACAACTTTCGTTTTCGTTTTCAGAACGTGAAGTAATGTGTAAAATAGCCATGTCAAGGAAGATGGATTTATGATAGATGGTCTATAGCTAGAGCTACCTAGCACGGATTCATCCATGGAACTAGTCCTTTTCTATTTTTATCTAGGATACTATTTCCATGTTTGCCATGATTAACAATCTGAACATTTAAGGAGGAATTTTAAATTTTTTGACATTTTCATGTCTTTGCTTTGGCACATAAACTGAAAAATCGTCACGAAAACTTGCTCACGCGATACCAATAAATAAAATAGACTCACTGTGTTGCGTAGAGAACAATCAACTGTTTTCTTATTTTGATGCTGGGGTACATGAACTAACAATCTTACTTTCACACACATGAAAATGTCCCAATGTGTTGCAGACTCGTACCTATGCAAGCATTTATAATTTTTCTAGTTCGTCCCTTATTTCACCTATGAGCACTTTGGAAACGAGGGACTGAGTTTTTGTTTCATCTTGGTTCTGTTTCTTTTTTTTAGTTTTTCAGTTTTTTTAGATTTAATTCCAGAATTACTGAACTACCTTCAATCACCAATATCTTACCTAAACTTGAAACAATGACAATAATTACTAGTTTTTGGAGCAGGAAAAACCCGATTCTTTGTCAACAGTTTTTCCTTCAACAATCCTATCTTAACGTTTTTCATAATCAAGTGAAACGCCCACCACTAGTAACAAGTAAATGTGGTGTTTGAGCACTTTAATGATTTGCCTTGTAGGACATTCTACTGTACAGTTCAGAATACTGCTCCAACTCATATGTGGAAAGGATTCGCTTAGAGAGTTTGAGGATCGAGTGTTTCATATAATTTTAAATTACCGCATCATTTTTAGAAATACATTTCCTTTTATTGAAAATAGAGTAAGAGTTAGACGCCTCAGAGATCTATAAGAATTCATGTTTGAGTCCCAAATGTTTTTTAAGGCTTGTGGGATATCTGGCACAGTAGTTGCAGTACGGGCAGCGAAGTTGTGGCTCTTGTCCGCACTCAAACTTATGATGTCGTCTCAAATGGAACTTGTTTTTGTAGCACCTGTAGCAGACAGGGCACTGGAACTTTTTACCTTCAAAAAATACAAGAAGTTGAAAATTACAGTTTACAAGTAACAGTTAGTTGGTAGGTAGAATACCTTGTCATTACCAGTAATTTGAATTCAAGACTCATTCATATGTCTTCAACCCCCTCGAGTACAATGTGGACTGACCTCCAGAGGGATTATGTGATTAAACATTCCTAGCAAGGGATTCAAAATCGCATTCAATAAAACTTAAGTCGGATTCCTTCGATGCTTCCCGAATTTTCAAAATTGTAATTATGAACCTCATTGCCAAACATTTCCATAACATTTAAACAAAATCAAACTAAAAGAAGTACTTCAGAAGCTATTGAACACGTGGGTAGTAAAGATGTTTTAAATACATGAATGCCTACTTCCTAAATATAAAAATGGTGTTTCTCTATATTAAATATCCGTGACAAATCACAATGTGCTTTTTCAGGTTTTCTTTCAGCTTGGACCGATGAGGGCAATGAGGACAAGAGTATTGGGGCTCTAGACCGCACTCATACTTCAGATGCCGCGTGAGGTGTTTCCTGTTCTTGTAGGATCTATCACATCTCTGGCATTGGAACTGTTTACCTTTGAGAAAACACATAGTTTGTTGTTAAAAGTAGGTATAATATGCAAGTATCCATGGCAGGTGAGTACATCGTAACCAAACCAAAATGTTCTGAAAAACGAGGAAACTATGTGCCTAACCCATTTGGCAGACGCTATACTTTTGGAATTAAACAAGTGCAAGGGCGTAGAGATGATACAAATAAGAATGCCACAAAATATATGAAAATTGGATGATTGTTTCCAGAAAAAAATTGGGAAAACATACTGATCAAGTTTATTTGGAAACGCGTAGGCAAGTTGACTCCGAAGAAATTTCTCCCTTAGAGGGAAAAACAATAGATCATGTCCATTGTTGTAGGTGAATGATGAAAAAAGATACACTTAAGATATTTTATGAATAATTTACAATGTCGAAATAATACTTTATTTGAATAATATGTACCTACCTATTACTTTTTCAATGAATAAACGGAATATTTTTTCTAAAAAAAAAACTCTCCGATCGCACGTAATATGTTGCAGTACTCTAGAAACCCTTGCTTCATAGCTAACGATATTTAGCTAAGATTTTGTTTACTGGTGTCGCGTCGCATTTGTTGTGGCAAAAAGAAGTGTCGCGAAAAATTCCTTGACCCCCAGCTAAAAGACATATCTATGTCAAAAATTATTTTGGTTTGTGAAATGTCCATATACATGAAAAATGTATAGGTAAATCTTGATGTGGGTAAACCACGCACGATAATGATCCTCAAAGATCATTATAATCAAAAATACATTTTATAGATATTTTAGATTTAAAAATAATATGATACTAAAATAAGTACTACTTATGTAGGAAATATTTTCATTAAATGGAAAGATTAAGAAAACCTCTTGTTCATCAGGCTTGAGTGAGGGAATTTCCTGAGAACATTTCGTCCACAAAACCAGGCATTATTGCAATGAACGTGGCATACCTTCTCTCTATATGAGATACCTTCGAGATCTCCAGGCTAAGAAATTACCTACTTATTAGGTACTCAAAACTCAATCATCAGCGCTATGTTTTCTGGGGGCCAGGTGTAGCCGTGGGCGCTGGAGAGCGCGTTATTTGGTGATGGGAACGACATTCCAGGGGTCGTGGGTTCGAATCTCACCGCCGGAGTTCGTGCCTACGGGGCTCATTGCCATCCTCGTCCCAACCCAGAGTGGTGAGGCAATGTTAAGCCATGGGCGAAATAATCAGAACAAATTCTGGTCTCCCCTTTGGAAGACAGCTGATGAGGTCCGCGACGCCAGGAATGGCAGTCGGGCGAAAATCCAACCTAAAACGGTTTTTTACTTTACTTTACTTAGTATACTATCCTCCCACACGACCTCAGTAAATTAATTTAGAAACTGCAGGTAAGGACAAAGGGTAGGAATAAAGCAAAAAAGCTAAAAAATTATTACACAAAGGTTTATTTTTTCTATATAGATCACTCGTCGGCAAAGAAAACGGCTTTTCCATTGTTACCACCAACCAACTTGAAGAAAAACATCGATCGCATTTTGGTCAGCTAACATTTGAACGGAGATTAGGCCTCTTTTGCGATTCACACTCGTGTTTCTGATTTATCGTAAGTCCAACCCTTAAATTCTCGTAGGGAGCGAACGGTTTGTCCTACAGGGCTCCGCGTGGTCTCAAAAAATGCTATACTATCTTAAATAGATGGAAAACAATACCTTTATATCAAATTTTTTTGAGTTAGGGCGTTTTCAAAATTTCAAACCTTATTTTTCAACCCTTAGAAGTGATCTACATCAACGAAAATCTTCGGGGCACAACTAGACCCCAAACGGAGCCTACATACCAAATTTCATCGAAATCGGTCAATGCTAAGTGGAGAAAATGCCGCGTACGGCGGACGGCCGGCCAAGTTGTTATTAGATTTTTGCATTCTACGAACCTTGAAACGTAAGCCGACAAATTTTGAGGGGGGGGGGGGGGGTTAAAAAATTTGTTTTCTTGGTCGATTCCAAATGGTCATTTTTGAAAATAATAAGCCAAAAGCATACTCGTAGAACCATCAAAACAAATAACAAAAGCCTATTATAAACTAGATTTGGAAAATAAGTATTTTATTATGGAAACTTTGAAAGTCCGATCCGATCTTGTACCTCATTTGAAGTGGTTACTTAAGTACTATTTTTATAAACTTGAAAAACTAACTTCTAATCAAAATTCTAATCAATTTCTATACTCATAGGTAAACTTACCATACCAATCTACTCCAAAGTTTGTACAATGTTGAACAACAGTCTAGCTTCTTTCTACTTTTGGCTTTTTGATAATTTTTGATGGTTTTTTGCGAGAAATTTTAGAGATTGGTGAAGGCACTGAGGTGATAGTTTTGGATTCACATTCTTTCAAATGTTGAACAAGATCTGCACGACTGGGGAAGAATTTCATACACGTCATGCATGGATGTTTTTTTGATTCACATTTTCCCAAATGTTGAACGAGATCATTTCGGTTGATGAAGAATTTCAAACACGTCATGCAAGGGATTCTCACTGCAAAAAGAAAACAACAAAATGAAAATAAAGTTAATCGTATTGGTAAGAATCACAGAAAAAAGTGTTGAAAGTACCCAGGGACCCCGAATAAAACTTGACGAGGGGGGACCGAGCTTCGCTCGCATTCAGTATAAACGCTTAGGTGGGCAAATGAATTATAATACCTGATACTAAACCATCGTAAAACAATAACGACTGGCATCACCCATAAGATGGGAGACAACAATCAGCTCAAAACATTCGAAAAGCGCAAAAATAGCGAAACCTATATTTTGGGTTCATAAACAACTACCTACTATCCTGTCAGTGATGAAAACAAACGAGCCTAGTCTACTCAAATCAAAGAACCAACGCTTGGCCACTAACACTCAATAAAATAAAGTAAGTAAAATCACGTTCGCGCGGATGTACGCGCTGCTGTTAGTCCAGTATTGATGTAATATTCGAGACCATCTCAAATTTAATCAAAATAGGATCATTGTTTCGCGCAGTTACCCGACACAAGAAATGAACCACAAGAACTGAATCAAAGTTCTTCTGGAAGCTCTAAAACACAAAATTAGTTTGAAAATAAGATTTTGGATGACCCAAATGTATTTTACAAGCTGCACGAACACAAAGCTCCTCTACGTTCGGTTCCATGTGAGGAAGCAAAAGACTATTTCCAACGGAGAATTTAAATACGAAATTTAATTTTTAAATACAAAATTTAAATTTAAATACAAACGTATTTAAATTTTAAATTTCTTGTTTAAATTTAAAAATACGAAATTTTAAATTTTGTATTTAAATTAAACATACAAAATTATTAAATTTTGTATTTAAATAAAATTTAAATACGAACGTATTTAAATTTTAAATACGAAATTTACATTTAAATTTTAAATACGAAGAATTTAAACGAAGAATTTTAATAATAAATTATTGCAACTTATTGTAACCTGATAATCATCACGGGTACGTGCGGCTATAAGCGTGTTTTTTCATATTTTCTTTGACCCAGTACTCTAGTCAAAAGGACAGGGCTGGACAGGGAGGTGTATTGGAGAACAGTCGCTACCTTCTCAACAAGACGAGAGGAGAAATGAGGTCATGGAAGTGAGACACAGCTATTCCTAATCAAATCTTCCTAAAGTAATGCAAAGAAGGCGGTTCTGAAGAGATATCCTGAGGGAGGAAGGGCTGGTGAGAGTTTAATCGGTATTACAATAATAGGCAAGTCCAACACTCCAATACTCGATATGGTGTCCTTAAATGGATACCCTCTCAACCCCACCGAAAGAAAAAAATCCTTTCATATAGCATGAGTTGATGAGCGAATTTTCGTAGAAACATTTAAAGCTACAGTTAACAAACTGGAAATATTAATTATTTTAGAGAGCCTTGAGGGTGTGGCATATAGCACGAATCGTTGAAATTATACAATCTTCACCTTAGTTAAAAATAAAATAAAAAATTAAAAAAACTCTCCTAGTTACCCCAAACTTCCACACGTACATTTTTATTTATTTCCTATTTTCTCCTTCAACTTTCTGTATGCACAGGGTATGCTTTAAAGATGTTAGGAGTCCATACTCTTGTTCTACTCGTCTCCAAGAACTCATTGAGTACCCACTCGGCTGATGCATTTTTGGGTACAATGAATAAACGCAGGTTTTCAATTTACATATATATAAACTGTTTATATAAATATTCACAATTTTTCGGACAATCTATCATTTTTGAAACTATTATTATATGATAAATTTAATACGGAATGGGAATATTCCATAAATTACATTTATATTATTATGATCGTAATATCCACAAAACCCCTAAACCACGTTTTTGACCCATTTTTTGAAATATGGACCCCTTAGGGTTGTCCAAAATTCTTGCTAAGAAAACTTCTTTTCGTTTGTTATTATGAACATTTTGGCCAAAAATGACATGAAGACGAGGCACAATGTTCATTTATTCAAATGAAAGTGTCGAAGAGCTATGTGCCTTCTCCAGTTTTCTTTTAATTTCGAGCGATGAGGACAATGAGGACAATGAAATTGAGCTTCGATTCCGCATTCATACTTGAGGTGTCTCGAAAGCGCCTGCTTTCTCCTATAAATTCGTTGGCATTTGTAGCAAGCATGACCTGTAACATAAACGATCGAATGCATTTAGGTTCATTTTTCTAAGATTCCTAACGAACCGATTTCAATGAATGTTCCTCAGCCCTCTTCGGTTTCTTCATTTTAAATTAATATTATACATTTTAAATTGAATGAATGCCTTATGGTATGACTGAAAATTTCTCGAAAGCCAGATTTCACAAACCAAAATTTTATTCACTGTCAGGCATCAACTAATCACAACATAACCTATAGTAATCACTTTCAACATATAACAGACTTGTGTTTCTGATTAATTTTTCTTCCAACTCCTAAGTCCTTAGTTTTTTATTGGAAACTAACTGTTGGTACTACAGAGCTTTGTGTGGTCTCATTCGATTTTAAAAATTCAATGCTATTGATGAAAAAACAATGCTTATTATTATATTGAAAGCTTGGGAGCTTTCAAAATATCAACCTTTATTCTTCACACCTTCGGAGCTCAACTAGACTCCGAATGAAGCCCATATACAAAAGTTCATCAATTTCAGTTCATGGTAACAAAGGACAGGGCTGCGTAAGTATTTCTATGGGTACTCTATGGGAAATTAATACTTTGCAGTTAGCTTTGTACAAAACTCCAGATAACTCATATTCAACCACTGTATTGAACAATAAACAGTAAATAAATCTTTATTAGAAAAGCTGTTGGTCATGGGGACCATTTCTAACTTGAAAGAGACTCTTTCGGTCAAGATTGTCTCAAATTTATCACTTTCTTGCACCATGAACCGTACTTGTCATCGGTATGTAAGACCATGACGGAATCCAACGTGCTTCCTCATATTTTCCTTCAATTTCGAGCGATGAGGGCAATGAGGGCACTGGAATTGGGCTTCGCGACCACATTCGTACTTGAGGTGTCTTGTCAGTCCATCTCTTCTCTTATAAGTTCGTGGGCATTTGTGGCAGGCGTGAACTGCAACATAGAATTTGTTTAAGAGTGACAATTTTATGATTAAGTCTACCACATCCTCCTGGAAAAAATATAATATAAATTACTTCAATATTTTCAATAAGAATTTGACGCATATTATATAGGTACTTAAATATACCTACTACCTTACTGTATAATATACAGTATTATTATGCGAATACATATATTTATTTTATGGATGCATTAAAAAACATTTGTTAATATTTGAACATTTCGGTTATGAAAAACAAAATAATAATAATAAAATAAATACCTAAATAAAATTTAAAAAATCCGTAACTACTTGCGACCTAAGTACGACCTACCTACACAAAGTGTCCGAATAAAAGAACGCATAATGAACTCGAAGAAATGATTCATTACACGTTAAGACAAACAGATCGTAAATTTAGCAAATATATGGATATAATAATTTATGCAATCAATAGAATAGATTAATCGGATGAATTTAAACGCTGAATTAATATTTTGTCGATTTATTATAAATGATTGAACATTTAGTATGAACTTAACCCGTTAAAGGCGGAACTAAGACACATTTCCATTACTACTGACCACCATAAGCAAGATAGCGTTCATGCCTATATTCAAACCCTATAATTCATGCTCTTCTTATGAACAACCCCGTTTCGAAAAATATTTTGTTCCAAAGCCTTCGCATTTCAAAGGCGAACTCACTGATATAAGGTTTTTATCTTCCGATAGTCCTTGAAAAATATTAATGGTTCCTGCCTTACCCCTCAGCCATGACTCATTCATTGAGAAAACAGTCTATAATTCTGGATTCCTTCAGAAACTTCAAAACAGTCCAACTCATTGGCAATCAAGTAGTTGTATTTATCACATTCATTTATATTTTTTCATGTCGTGTAGCAGAAACATTGAGATCCGGACAGAAAGCTGAAATGGTAGCTAAAAGGAGTATAAGTATGAATTATTATGGACGGTTACAACGTGTTTTTTCATGTTTTCTCTCAATTTTGAGCGATGCGGACAATGAGGGCACTGGAATTGAGCTTCGAGTCCACATTCGTACCTAAGATGTTTGGACAGAGCTTGTTTTCTCCTATACCTTCGTGAGCATTTTGGGCAGGCGTGAACTGCAACATAAACGATTGGATGCATTAAAGTCGAATGGTTTAAATGAGGGGATAAAAGAGGGAGCTACCGAAAAAATCAAACCTGGGACCTATCACTGTATCGGCAAACGCTATACCACAAACCTATCAATACTCATAAGAGTAAGGCATGAAAGAATTGAGAGGGAAGTTAGGTAATTTGATTTGGATACCTACTCAAGTACACATAAATATATATGGTTATAATATATATTTATATGATGTTTGGAAAAACTTCAGGAATCGTGTTAGAATGTTACAAAATGAATTTCAGTGAAAAATAATAATAAAAATTTCAGAAAAGTGCATATCTATTAAGAATTTTCGGTCCATTGCAATAGTTTCATTTTTCTTGAAAATTTGCTAATACTAAACAAACTATTAGTATGGAAAATTGAATTAAAGAATGAAATTATTTGAGGAAAAACCAACAAGTCTCTATCACTTGTATGAAATATAATTAAGAAACAAGACGTATGAAGAGGAAGCACAATTTTCATTTATTCAAATGAAAGTGTCGGAGCGCTATGTGCCTTCTCAAGTTTTCTTTTAATTTCGTGCGATACGGGCATTGCGGGCATTGGAATTTTGCTTCGATCCCACATTCGTACTTGAGGTGTCGCCACAGGCTTCTGCTACTCTTGTAAGGCCGTAAACATTTTCGGCACTCGAACTGATCCGAGGAACCTGAAATGATTTGAAACGTTAAACCACGATGGGAGCTAAAAAGGTCCCAGGGAATCTGATCCAAAAAATGGTGCAACTTGGATTGAATGTATGTTCACCAATGTCTTTGTCCACCCTGGTCTCTGTGGAATCAGGCAAATACAAAAATATTGGCTCGAAATGAATAAGTTCCCCTCTGGGGCTTTCAACCAACGTGACCCCCCCCCCCCTCCCACACACACACACACCCACACACATTTCATTCAATGAGGATTGAAATGTCAAAAAGATCAATGGAAGATTTCAGAAAGAAAAATCCAAAAACTCTCTTACAAATGTCTTTCTCCTTGGTTGCTTAAGGTCAGTACCCTCATGATAAAATTATCAAATACGTGTATTTTTGTGTTTTTGAACGCTTTGTTTTGGAATCGACCAAGAAAATTGTTTAACCCCCCCCCCACCCTGATGAAAATGCAGCGTGCATTCTAGTTGTGCAGCGAAGCTCTTGGTTGTTGTCATTCACTTCTAACGAGTGAAAATTAGGGGTTAGGTGCCCTAGCTCGAAACCTCTACAAATAAAGGTATTGTTTTCACCAATTCAGGATAGTATAGAATTTTTTGAGACCACGCGGAGCTCTGTAGGACAAACCATCCGCTCCCTGCGAGAACTTACGGGTTGGACTTACGATAAATCAGACACACGAGTGTTAATCGCAAGAGAGGCCTAATCGCCTTTCAAATGTTTTCTGACCAAAAATGCGATCGCTGTTCGTTTTTGGTTTATTATTTTCAATAATAAGCCATTGGAATCGAGCAAGAAAAAAAAGTTGTAATCCCCCCCCTCTTTCGAGTTGTTCTCAGTTCCCTCAGTTTCCCTTAGTAACCAATATTCATAATTCCCTGTTTCTTTGAACTGAGTGTAAAGCGTTCATTTCTTCCAAATGAACTTGATTGTGAAGTAGGTATGTGGTAGGTAGGTAGTATCTACGGTTGGTAGATGGTGACAATGGCAAAGCCGTGTTCTTTGCAGACGAGTATAGTACCGACCCAAGTTTGTCCATTCCTCATTTGATCAAACACAGATTAGAAACCTTAGAGTCTCAACAGAAAATTGTTTGAGTACCTAATTTGTTGATATAACTAGGATGAATAAATATCATAGATTCCGAAATATGTAAATGCCAATAAAATAATTTATGTTGTTCTTGAAAACTTTAATATCAATCAAAAACGCTGCAAATCATTACACAATGGTTTATTATTTTTTATTTTTCTATATAGATCACTCATCTGCAAAGCCACCAACCATCCAACATGAAGAAAAACATTTCGGTTAGCTTTAATTTGAACGGAGATTAGGCCTCTTTTGCGATTCACACTCGTGTTTCTGATTTATCGTACGTCCAAACTTCAAATTCTCGTAGTTATAGCGAACGGTTTATCCTACAGAGTTCCGGCTGGTCTCAAAAATTCTAAAAATTCTATAGAATCTTAAATTGAAGGAAAAACAATACCTTTATATCAAAATTTTTTGAGTTAGGGCGTTTTCAAAATTTCAAAATTGATTTTGGAACCCTTAGAAGTGACCTAAGTACATCAACCAAAATCTTCGGGGCACAACTAGTCCCCAAATGGAGCCTACATACCAAATTTCATCAAAATCGGTCAATGCTAAGTGGCAAAAGTGCCGCGTACTGCGGACGGCGGACGGACGGCCAAATTGTTATTCGATTTTTGGATTCTACGTACCTTGAAACATAAACCATCAAGTTTTGAGAGGGTGTCAACATTTTTTTTTCTTGGTCGATTCCAAAGGTTCATTATTGAAAATGATGAATCAAAACAGTAGGAGGAATATCAAAAAAGTTGAGTCATGATTTTCATAATTGTTTAATAATTTTGACTAGTTGACATTTTTCAGGTGTTTGAGGCCGACGTGAACTTTGAGAGCTGATCTATGCTTGGCCTTGTAGGAGCAGTAGGGGCAGGAGAAGCGCGGAGGTTGGCCACACTCGTAGCGCAAGTGTCTAGTCAAATCTCCTTTGTTCTTGTAGCATTTAGGGCAATTTGTACACTGAAAACCTGAGGTGAAAGGAGACGTTGTTATATGTCAATCTATCGGTACCTTCAGAATGTACCTCAGTAAAAGGAAATAATAGGTCGGTACAATTTAAGGAAAATTGCATACTTTTTCGGACATATCTATACGAAATAACCGTTAAATTTCGATTACATTTTCAGGGTTTGTCCCGGTTCGCCCTTAGACGGTCTCCTATAGTCTTCTTTATGGTGATTTCCCGCAAAAATTTAATTTTTGAAAAACTAGCAACATGATAATGAAAACCAAATTGATGTTTTGAATGACTGCGTTTCATCAAAAAACTGCGGGGCATTAATTTTAAAAATAAATGAAGGACCACTATAAAGTAAAAAATAAAAATAACTACCTAAAAACCGATGATGGCAAACCAATAAAAAGGAGAAAATAATAATCACGACGTATTCAAATAAGTTGGTAGGGGCATGCTCACTGAAATCGCCGCTGTGTCCATCTGTAGACACAAATGCGTAATCTCCATGTCTAAACTTGCGACGTCAGTGCAATTCAGAACACAAACAAACTTGATTATAGTAGTTGAAGATATATCCAATCAAAAATCAGATGATTCACACTGTCATACTCATATCCTCCATCATATCAAATAGTTTTGGAACACGTATACCTAATCTCAATGATACCTACTATTATTCTTGTTTTGTAATGCACTTTTCCCGCACCACACTCAGCGCCATGCCACTCGTTGCAGCCATCATCCTGAGATTGGGAATCACTTCTTTTAGCTCCGACACCGCTTGCCGACAATGCTTACGTACCTACCAACTTATCTGAATACGTTGATTATTATTTTCTCCTTTTTAGAGGTTGGCAATCATCAATTTTGAGGTCGATCCTTTTCTTTGTTGAAATGGTTTTTATTTCATCAATTTTTATTTCAGTCTACTCTTCTAGTTATTTGAAATACTTATGTACTTCGAGAATTCGCTAGAAGATAATATTATAAATGAAAGAGTATTATACGAAAATAGTTAACATCCAAGATTTATTAGCAATATTAACATCAGACAGTTTTTAGAATAAATTAGGATTAGACAGCTGAATGTTTTGAACATTCCAGTGATCTGATTTGATCACAGTTAGGTAACTCGCAGCAGGTATTGTCACAGATGATCTGTGGTCAGTGGTGATCAATAGTGGAATCCATTGGCGTGGAACTCCAAGAAACAAGATTCGACGCAGAGACCTGGATTGGAAGGGCAGCCAGGACAGTAATACCTCGTGCGCTTCTGAACTCCTCGTCTGTGGCAGATCCTGCATCTTTTCAAAGGAGCCTTCTTCGTGCCTATCGACAGTGCCGAAATATTGCAAGGGAAATGGGTTGTTTCCAGCATCGGAAAATGTGGATGATCGCCAGCTGGAAAATTATAGATAAGGAATGAGTACTGATGTCAGTGTATTTCAGAGATGAAGCATGTTTGATCTTGGGCTAGCATATATTATGTAGAGTACTACTAGGTCCTCTCGCTTCACTCGTTCATCCAAGTAGGTGTATAGCTCGCTGAACCTGCTCATCCAAATGGTTCAGGCTTGTTGATAGTTATTTGTAGTCTACAAGGATTATATCCTCGACGAATCACGCGAACCATCTTATTTGGTAGTCGTTATAGTTATTCCTCACCCTACCCTCGTTTTGTACTCTTCAAGTACCTTAGCAGTATTTTTTTTTAAATATAGGCAATCTATGATTGCTACCGTCGAAAACCCTCCCTCAACATCAAGAAAATAATGAGCAAAATAAAAATCAATCTTACCGTTTGAAAGTTCAACAATTGTACACAATGTTCATAAAGCCTAGAAGGCATACTGTACAAAAATAATAACTACAGCAAACAGCATAAACTTACAAAATTTTGTTAATTTCGGATGAGCTGGTTGGAATAAATTGGTTCAGGGGAGGTTCTGTTAACTCCCTGGGCAACGTAAGGACGTACGGTACCTACTCAAATACCAAAATTGGTTAACATCGGTTGAGCCGTTTGGCTGTAATAGATTTCGTACAGTCAGGGAGACAAACACACAGACTAAGAGATTTGACTAGTACAAAAATATAATATAATCTTGCTTCCAAATTTCAAGGACTTTAGCACTAATAAATTATAAGGGTTTGAGTCTCGGACCTTATAATAATGTGGGTGGGATTCAGTTTATTCGTTTATTTTCTAGCGAGAGTGCAAACTCTCACAATAAAAAACTTTGTTCCTCCATACTAATTAATTCCATTCACTATAATACATAATAACACTCGTCTGAGGGGCGTGGTATCTTCTCAATAAATCAGTCACCCATATATTCCTGAGGATGAATCTACACCATCAATCCATCAGGAGATATTCCGTCCTTCAACCAAGGTTCTAGGACCCCTATCAACTCGGATCAATAGAATATCAACTCTATAACGTACGTGCTTGGAGTAAACATGTAAATATGTCAAGTTATCTGCTTTACGAATGAGATGTCCACATATTTAATGTCGTGAACAGGTAAATAAATGTTACTTACCAAAATTAATACCTATATAACCTTTTAATAAATAGTTACGGACAAGATGTCAAATCTGACAAACGAGGGTTCATGCACTGACGATGTGAGAGTGACAGATGATTCTTAAAAACATCTTTTCGTTTGGCCTTGTAGGGACAGAAAGGACAGAAAAATTGGGGGTCCTTCCCGCACTCGTGAATCACGTGTCGGCATAGGTGACTTTTGTTTTTGTAGCGTTTTGGACAATTAGGGCAGCTAAAACCTGGAAAAAATTTTCTTATTAAAATAATTTTTAAAAACACATTGATAACTGTTCTCAATATCACGAATTCACTATTACTTACTTTCCTCCCAGATGTTTTATTTTGTTGGGAGTGATCTGGATCTATCGAAGTTGACAAATTAATCTTAAACCGTACTACAAGGCGATTGGAACTTTTATCTCAAGTCCATTTAATGAGTGCACTGGCATTTAGATAAGGGGAGGAGGAGAGATAACTTCAACCCAACTTTTCTTACCAAAAAAAGTTGTCACTCATTCTAAAAATTTGAAATAAAATTACAGTCCTTTAAACTTTATTAAAACTTACAAAGATAACAAATTGTATAGACTTTTATTGTAGATATCTTTAAATTTGAATGAATGGAAAACTTACAAAAAAACAAATTTTTTTCTTGTGAACCAAATTTGTATTTTGGTTAATTACATGTACGTATCGGAAGTGGATTAACTCATCCAACGATATTGGTATTTTGGTTAATTACATGTACGTATCGGAAGTGGATTAACTCATCCAACGATATTGGTAGGGGTTACCATCCAAAATTCGGAGTATTAGTAGGAACACTAATTTTATAATCTTTGGTTGCTACCTATTTCTACTTTATGAAGAGTAGAACTCCATAGTGGTAGGCTGGTGTTGTAGTAAAGAAATACGAACTTTGTTGATATCTTGTAACGACATGAAACTTGCAATTTGAAGATTTCGAGATCATTTAGGATCAACTCTACGTAAGCAAAAATCGCTTTAAAAAAAGAAATCCGGTAATGGTTTGCAAGGGTGACGGAAGAAACGAGTTAAGAACCAGCTTTCTGATCAATCACTGCTGGCAAGATTGGTAGAGTAATTGAGATGATTTCATAGATGTTACTAGTAGGTAAAGTGCGTTTAGGCTTAACCATGAGGTGTGATTCCATTGTTATTACTCTGCACTGAGATCTCAATGTGAAAATCATCTTCGGTGTAGGCAGGAACCAACAGTTGCACATTTCTACTTCGCTATTGGTGGGTATAAAATGGAAACGGCAGCTGAATAAATAGCAATAATTTATTTTATGACGAATTTGCAATTCACCTCGTCTTGTGGAGCTCGGGTGATTCTAACCCCATCCAATGCATCTCTCAGCTTAAAAACTACGTTCTTTTCTAAGACCATCCCCAATTCCCCATTCTCTACCAGAAAATTAAGGAAACTCAAACAAAATAGTGCTTTCAGACTATTGGATTAGTTTTTCAACATCTTCGGATGTTTTGGGGGTATCCAGTCAAAAGGGCTAACAGGAGGAACTCCAAAATAAATATTTTTGGACTTTAACTTTTAAGGAAGAGTACTTTGATAGGGTAAGCTATTGAAAACTGAAGGAAACAATTTTTGGATGAGTATTTCCTTACTAGTTTCGGAGTTCGCCGAAATATAGAGACTTTCAATTATGGTGATAATACAAATTATAGTTCTTTCAAAATGGTCCCGGTACACGGTTCCTGAGTTCTTTGCACTATGAATGTTCTCAAACTTCACTGAAAATGTATATGTCAACTGATTTTGGCTCCTTTATAAACACGTGAAATCTCTTGAGAGAACCGCATCCAAAAGACAAGTTGAAATTTAAAGGCCTCCGAAACCGTCAGATTTGGACATGAGGACCGAAGTATCGACGTTGTGTACGCATCGTAGATGAGATTTGAGATTGTGCTTGAATTTCGTCTTGAGCGGGCAGAAGGGACAGTGGAATTGCGGGTCTTTGCCGCACTCGTAGCGCTGGTGTCGCGATAAAACACCTTTGGTCTTGTAGGTCTTCAGGCAGCCAGGACATCGGAAACCTGAAACAAAGAAGTGTGCGTGAGAGATACACTAAAAGAAAAAAACTCATTTAATTCACTGAACCTTTGACGACAAAATCGAAAAACCATCCCCAAACAACAGTCCTAAATGTAAACTTAGATGAAAATTGCCTAAGATATCTAACTACACTAGTTTTCTTGGATGTGTGTATATTTTTGTGGTCTTACTGTTGTGCTTCCGACGTAGAATCAAAAAACCAAAATTAAAATTCTCTCACACTCTCCATGGATCAGCTGCTAGCGTACCGTCAATCCCAAGTCGAACCTTCTCACAAGCCAAATGCCAATAAAAGCCTTAGCTCGACACTCTAGAAATTCACCCTCAGCCCAAATCAACCCAACATCCACCCTGACAATTGTTGATTGGTAATTGTAATTTTAATTAGAGCGCACCTTACAAGCATATAAAATGCTCAGAAATAAGTTACTTTCAAACAGAAATATAACATTTAGAAAGACTGGACAATTTGAAAAAAAAAGACCCAAGACATAAACCTAGTAAGGTAATTTAGCGATTTTATTGTGTTATGCAATTTTACCTATATGTATTTTCGAAGCTTCAACGAAAAATTAAATTCACAACACCTGACAATTTGAATTATTATTTGCCTATTGAATTATTGAAGAATTTCAGAAAAAGTTACCCACTCTTCTGTTGTATACTACATAGCTTTAAAATATGATAATTCATTTTTTTACTGCGTTTAGGGATAGAGTACAGAGTCCTCATGATAAAAAATGAGATTTTATTCTTTTAGATAATTACCAACACCAGTTCAATTAACCTTTTACACTTCACGTCACATTTCAACTCTAAAGGATGATACAGCACATATTTTTCCTTCTAATAGAAAGAACGGAATGAATAAGTGCATTGATATACCGAGATTTGAAGGAAAATGCAGGTGAAGAGAAATTGATCACATGTCCATTATTTCCTGAAATAGGTATCACTTTCTGTGTTATATTTGTAAGTGTAAAAGATTCAATTAGAAGCGTGATATGGTAATATAAAATTGAAGAATGGAAAAACGAAAAATTTAAAACGACCGTGCGATTTAGACAGGAGTTCAAAGACATCAAAGAAAAAAGGAGAGGGTGGCAGTTCTGAAGAGAGAGTAAACTAGTACACACCATGATAATCAGCTAAATTGTTGAAGATTGTAATCAGTAAGAAGGTTGACTTGAATATTACACCTTTGGATGGATCTAATTAGTGCTCACTAAGCATGGCAGGGCTCAAAAGGATCAACTCTACAACCTTCACAATTAAAATAATGAACTTCAGGAATTGATTCTACAACTAACTTCCTACAACTTATCCTTCTTTTTTACCCTCCTCAAAATACCACTTTTTTCATTCTGAAGTTATTTCTTTTTTTCGACGTTGGGGTATAAGATGGCCTTAACTCCTTCATTTCTCTTGCAAATTCAAACCTGAATACATTGTTGGAAAGGGCGTTAAATTCACCAAGTGATGAGCTCTTGAAAATCCAGAAAAACTAGGATACTCTTTCTACCTCAAATTTGAAAAGTTTCGAATTTATATTCCCCAATCCCTTCTCCTTCCCATCGTCCTAGAATGGGGGTAAGGAAGGTAAGGCTTAGCTGACCGTTAAACAACCACATTGGCGTCTATACTCCCCAAGAAGGCTGGAATACGGTTCACTTTGGGAATCATGACATGCGAGTATGTTTTTCCATCTGTCGTGATAATGTCGATTGTTAACCTTTGGCGACGATGTTTTGAGGGTAATATTATAGGAAAGCTGCATTATTAGCAGACGGGTGATCTTTACAGAAAAGTAATAAACCGTTAATTAGGCTGGTAACCAAATTTGCAGCAATTTGCAAACATTTATAAAAGCATATTGCTGATTTTTCTCTACTAAAACACTGTCTACTCCAGGGACCATCAAAAGCTTATGAGCTCCATTTGATAAACTGTCTACCGGTTACCCATTTTGGTTTATTATTTTCAATAATGAACCTTTGGAATCGACCAAGAAAAAAAAACCCCCCCCCCCCCTCACAGAAAAAATTTGATGGTTAAAGGTAAACCATCTTATGAATGACTTTCTCCTTGGTTGCTTTAGGTCAGGACCCCCATGATGAAATTATCGAATACGTGTATTTTTGTGTTTTAAAACGTGTTGTTTTGGAATCGACCAAGAAATTTTTTTAACCCATCCCCCACCCTCAAAATTTGTTGGTTTACGTTTCAAGGTACGTAGAATCCGAAAATGGGATTTTAAAAATCCATCCGTCTGCAACACGCCGTACTTGGCACTTTCCTTGGTTACCATGGACAGATTTGGTTTACATTTGGGGTCTAGTTGTGCCGCGAAGTTTTTGGTTAGTGTCAGTCTCTTCTAAGAGGTGAAAAATGGGGGCTGGGTGCCCTAGCTCGAAAACTTTCGAAATAAAGGTATTGTTTTTTCAACAATTTGAAATAGTATTGAATTTTTATAATTGATTGAGACCACCCGGAGCCCTGTAGGACAAACCGTTCGCTCCCTACGAGAACTTAAGGATTGGACTTACGATAAATCAGAATCACGGATGTGTAGAATTACGGAAGAATTACGGAATAATTATTTACGGAAGAAGAATTACGGAAGAATTACGGAATTACGCAGAATCACGGATACTCGTAGATAACTATCTACGAGTATACAGAAATATAATAAACCTTTGTGAAATAATCTGCAGCGTTTTTAGATTTGCCTACTGTGAGTTTTTGAAAAACAAAATGGGCGTTCCTATATGAAGCTCCGGGTCTGGACGATGAGGGATGGGGCGGGGAGGAGTAGATAGGGTTCTCATTTTGTTGAGAAAACTGACGTTGTTTCGCATTCAAACACCATTTCTCCCTTCAAATGTTCTCCCTTCCAAGAATGGATTACCGTTAAAAAGTTGATGAAATTTGAGCATACCTATTTCGAGATTTTCAGGGCCACTGGAGAAAATCACCAAGATGTTTGAAGAAAGAAGTGAAACTGACCCACTGTCAAGAGCTCATCATTTGGGAAATTTAACGCTCTCTCCAACGGTGTAATCAGATTTGAATTTGCATGGGAAATAAGGGAGTTATGAACATCTTAGTGGGGAAAGATTCAAAACATGAAAAAACTCCAAGGCGAAGACGTGGCATTTTGAGCGGGGTAAAAAAAAAAGCTGCGAAGGAAAAGTTGTAGCAAATTAGTTGTAGAATCGGTACCAACTGTGGAGGAGACCAACAACTCGATAAATGAAGCATTACCACAACGGCTGGTGAACAAACAGCTTCCTCTCGTCAACTGGCTCTTATAACCACAACCTAAAGATTACAGCCAATTGGGGTAACTTTGAACCACTTTTTAATGATTTTGGCTTCGCAGTGTGTTAAAATTCAATTTTCCAGCCTTTTATGTCGAAAACGGAAAGTAATTGGTCCAAATGTTGCACAATAAAATATAAAAAAAATTATTGTTGGCACGCGGCGCACGTTTACTCTTCTCCAGATGTTTTAGCAAATATGAAGGTCTCATCTTGCTTTCAATTATTCAGCTGAGGAACCACACATTTTTATAAAATTGAGGGCGTTAAATGAACTTAAAAAAGTAAAGTGGTTCAAAGTTACACCCCATGGTTCAAAGTTACCCCTATTGACTACTGTATATGGCATCAAACTTTCTTCAGATTGACGTACATGACTAGAGCATACCCATGTCCATAACAAGATCGTTTAAATCCAAAAATTGAAATTAACTTCAACCCAACAACCTCCCATGAAACGCTGTGCGCAAATCACAAAGAAGAAGATTTCGTTCAAAGTAATTGGATTCTACAATACGTAAGCCAGTCAAATCAGGAGATTCCCTAGAAATAAATCATACAACTCTAGAAAATTCTGCTTCATTCACTCAATAATTATGCTCACTTTTAATTATATAATGATGACTCACCCTAATATGAATAGGTAATAATATGGATTTTGCTCGAATTTTCTTCGAAAATTTTGAACAAAAAAAGTGAGACTTGGGGAGGGATTTTTACAACAGTTCCAAAACTACTTGAGTGCCCAATAATGATTGTTTCTCCAATTTTTAAAGTACTTATTTAATTCTGCATCGATTGAGTACCAACAGGTTATTGTTAGATCATGTTGAAGAGCCACGTAAAAACATCAACATTTTCACTTCTTTCTATCAAATCGCTGCAAATTATTACACAATGGTTTATTATTTTTCTAAAGATCACTCGTCTGCAAAGCCACCAACCATCCAATATGAAAAAAACATCGATCGTATTTCGGTCAGCTATAATTTGAACGGAGATTAGGCCTCTTTTGCGATACACACTCGTGTTTCTGATTTATCGTACGTCCAAACCTTAAATTTCCGTAGTGAGCGAACGGTTTGTCCTACAAAACTCCAGGTGGTCTCAAAAAATTCTAAAAATTCTATAGAATCTTAAATTGAAGAAAAAACAATACCTTTATATCGAAGTTTTTTGAGTTAGGGCATTTTCAAAATTCATTTTTGAACCCTTAGAAGTGACCTACATTAACCAAAATCTTCGGGGCACAACTAGACCCCAAATGGAGCCTACAAACCATATTTCATCAAAATCGGTCAATGCTAAGTGGCAAAAGTGCCGCGTACGGCGGACGGACGGCCAAATTTTTATTCGATTTTTGGATTCTACGTACCTTGAAACGTAAACCATCAAATTTAGAGGGGCTGTTAAAAAAAATTTCTTGGTCGATTCCAAAGGTTCATTATTGAAAATAATAAACCAAAAATCACATTCAGCGAGTATAAAATGTACCAATGACAAACAACTACTTTTGCGCAAATTATGTTAACCCATTGAAGGTTTAAACCATATAATTTTGTTTCTTGAAACAAAAACTTAAGAATATTCTCAATGACCGTAACAAAACTTTTGGTCTTCCTTAGATTTTGGATTTCTCTCAAGGTGAAGAAAGGTTTTAATACCAAACTCCTAATCGTGTTATTGTATGCTTATCTTTTGTTGAGGGGTGGACCAAACAGTAAAATCCATTTAGTACCCCAATGCTTGACTTTGAATCAGAAACCCCATTGAATGTGCGGAGTTCAAGAAGGAAGCAAAATGACAAACCTAGTTTATTCATTAGTACAAAACGTAATAGCGATGCACATTAAATAGAGGAAAAGAATACAACAGTATCCACCAAACTACCAGTCACCAAAGGTCAAGATGGGGAAAAAGCGTTCAAGAAAGAGTGTTTTTCATGCATGTTCAATTTTGATTAAAAAAATGATGTTTGTAGGCAAAACATAGTAAAATTGCGACTTACTCAAGAAGAATCATATTAAATAGTATTATTCGTACGAGTACCAAACAAGGATGTGCCCTAAACGAAATCAAACCCACTTCTAGCAATTCGACTATGTATTATTTTATTTTGATAATATTTTTCAGGGAAACAATAAATAAACTTAACTTAACATGTTTACCATAGCCGATACTAGTAGGTAGATCTCCACATAATAACAACCCCATTGTAAATTATGATATAACATTAAAAATATAATAAGTAGTCCAAATACACTGGAACAATTTTTAAAGCTGCAGAAACCATTTACAATAACGAAGACTATTAGATAAAATCAATATTACAACATAATAATGATCAGGTAAATTTACTGTGTAGGTAGGAATTTGAAAATTTACAATAAAAAGATCGACCTCGTATAACGTAATTGAAAACGTATAAACGAACTGTTCAACTTATTCATTGATTAGGTTATTGCATAAAAGCCAGTGGGAACAGTTGAAACGTTCAAATTACCTAGTATTGTCTACGACTTGCTATTTTTGTCAATTACAACGCCTACGTTGTATAATAATAGGTTCTTCTCAATTGAAGATCACAACTCAAAATCTACCCTCACAGTATTCAAATTATTTCTATCCCTCACCTTCGGTATGAAAGCTATAGACCATAATAATTAACAATACATTCACAAGGAGATAATCTTAATAACTAAATAGACCTTGATTTTACGTGATGTAGAACTCACATATTCACACAACTATAAGTTCAAACACCCCAAATTAAACAGGGAAAAAACGGGGGCCGTATTATAAAGTTCAGGTCAAATATTATATCCCAACATAAACAATAATGGACAAATAATTGACGTTGATGATAATTTACGATTATTATTATTATAAATCTCATAAGATTCAACATAGATAGAAACCTAATTTACTCGAATCATCTTTTACAATGAAACTACCAATAGTTTCTATAAAATGAATACAACATTTACATAAATGCTGATCAAACACAAATAACAAATATAATTGCGTAATGAGAATAATAACGATTAATAGGTGGTTGACAGTGATTACCTTAGAAACAAATTACGCCGTGTAAGTGGGGTGAAGAATAAAAATAAGGTAATAATTAGATTTCCTCAATGACATTGAATACAAACTTCTACAAATAATTATTATTGGTTATACCTATGATTGTAACATGTTGATTGGTAACGCGGGAACGTCAGTATATTCTGGGAATAGAATCCTTCATGGAGGACTCCAGGAGTTTAAAAGGTTGTTTAAGCAGCCTGAACTGAGTAAAAATAAGGGATAGTGGGCAGGAGGGGGACGTTTTGAGGTTAGATATATACCTACTAGGTGCAAATACAATGAGGAATTTCACCGAATTCTGTTTGCATTTTTCCTGAATAGTTAATGGTGTGGGATAGATGAAAATCGGGCTGATTTCGGAAAATAAGTCTCCTGTTATTTTTGGGAGACAATCAAAATTTTTGATTTCAAAACTAACCGGGAAAACGGACGTGAAGCGGGAACGCTCGCTGATTGGGCTGTTCGGATCGCCGTCTCCTCCCAGTGTTGCCCATTGGGACGACGAAATCGTGTTTTCTAAGAGAAAAGTTATCAAACAAAAACAGGGGAAACCTAATTTTCCCCATCTTGCTTTTTCTATTTTTTTCTTCAGTTTTTCGATTTCGAACTTTACTGTTTCGTGAAATTTTGCATCTGAAGACTATAGATTTCTCGATCTCAGCGCTTCAAGCGGCCATAAATGAACTATTCCAGGATGACGTCATTTTCCCGGTTTTTTTTAAACATTCGTATTTTCTACACTGTTTTGTTTATTCGTAAATTAGGAAGTTCGGGCTGAAAGTTTGCCTTAGGAGGTTTTTCGAGGTGCTGAATCCGATTTTGGGGTCAAAAATAGGAAATTCCGACATGGAGAAATTCCTTATTGAAGTTTGGTAGATTCAAATGAAAACTTGAATTAGGTACTTCGTATGAGAATTCTGTAGTGCATCAATTTTTCTCCGGATGGTTGTGTCTTTTTTCATTCGTAACGCCACATTTTACACTGCTGTAGCAAGTTTCACTGAACGAAGACAAAGAGACCCTTTAAAAGAACCCAAGAGAAGATGACGATGTTATGACGAATTTGCTCTGTTACTTATCGCCTCACCCTTTAGGTGGAGGGGGGGTTCACCAACGACCCTACTCAAAAAAAATACTGGGACATGTAATCCCGTCGCGAGCAGTCAATCATCCAAATACAAGCTCGAGAAAGTCAGATCACCTAATTCAGGCGATCCCACTGGAACCGACTCATTCAACCAGATAATTGACGTTGGTCAGAAAAGATGATACTCGTATGATTGATAATTTTACTTTCATGAGCACAATCCCTCGTAAGATAGTTGTTGGTCTGTAGATGATTCCCTGATTTAATTATTTAATTCGTCGCAAACGGATAATGGGGACTAATGAGAAAACTACGTTCTAGGCACACTAAGCGGACGTTTCTAACATATCGATCAACTATGAATGGCGTTTGTATTGCCTAAACATACTAGATAATCGTGAATGAAACCGATTGACTTCATTTGCATGTGTATCTTTGGCTGCAAGCAATAAGAATGGTAGGTATGGGTGAGTGAGGGATTTCAGGGAAAGACAATAGCTAAGCGTTCCTGCACTACACGCATTGCACGTTTTTCTGCCATTCTGTTCCGTATGTTCTTTCAGACACCTTGTAACTGTACAGACGATCATCTGTTGAATATCAGGCTCAGGACTCGAATGCCCCAACGCGCACGCTCGGAGCAATCATCGCACATTCGTCCGAATGTCTCATGATGAGGTGCTGCTTGTAATTGTGTTTATGTTTGGCTTTGAAGGGACAATACGGGCACGAAAACTGCGGCTCTTTCCCGCACTCAAATTTCCAGTGCCGCATTAGCGTATTCTTTCGTCTGTATGATTTCCCACAAACGACACAACGGTAGCTCGCTGGAAAGAAAAGAATCGAAATTAGTATAAACAGGCTAATTGTGAAACTGGTTTATTCATTATTATACCAGAGGAGGGCTTTTTCGAATTCGATATTTTCCATTCCAACAGCTGCTTTGAAACTTACATGGTACCTAACTAGTAAATGAATAGAAGCAGCGTTTTGAGAGCGAAATAATCTACTACAGAAATCAAATGGTTGTATGTGTATCAAATGCAATTAACAACCTATCTAAGTACCTATTGTACCTACCCATTCCAGATCAAATGTTCTTCTCCATTTATCGTATCATAAAAACGATCAAGTCGTGTCCACGTCGTGAACGGAATTAAAGACGTCTGCCAAGTGGGTGTGGCACATAGCTTCCTCGTATCCATAACCCGATTGTATAGATAATCCGATGTACAGTAGTTAATCTCAAAACATCAATCTCCAAGTACCTTGCACTACCATCATAGGGGACTCTACATGTCAGCCCGCAAAATCTCTGAACATTGTTGGGAAATGGAGAGTTATGACAGTAACCAGGAAATACATGTTTGTGCATGCGCAGTGGCTACTATTAGTCCGTTGGTGATGATTTTCATAGGGGATCATCTACACGCCTACCCACACAATCCCTAAAAATTTCATTGAAATCGAGTGAGAATTGCAGAAGTTATGGGTGTGGCAAGGATTTCACGTTTGCGCGAGCGCAGAGCCTACTGTCAATTTGTGGGCAATGGTTCTCATAGGGGACCATCTACAACCCGACCCGCATAGTTCCTGAAAATTTTATCGAAATGGGATCGGATTTGTATTAGCTATGGTTGAAACAAGGAATTCACGTTAGCGCATGGGTCATTCTCATATTATTTGACCATTTGATGTCCGCAGTCTTTAACATAATTTTTTACATGGGTTTTCAGCTTAAAAAAAAAAGTTTTTGGTATCAATTTGTAGGTTTTTTGGAGAGGAATGCAGTGGTATCGTTGAAAAGAACCTAGCACATCCTCAAGAAAAACTATTTCAATGTAAAGTTTGAAAACGTCACGAGTGTTACTGTCCCAAGGGGGTGGGTGTGAAGTTCATCACCATCTGAAATGATGAAGCACTCGTTGATGAAAAAAATTGAACCAAGAGGGATTTCACTAATATATGATGCTGTTTCGAATTATGAAGGTTTATTTCAGTTACCTCTAATACTTTAAATGTAAAGCAGAAAAACAGGAGTGTCCCACTGTTTGGAGAAAAATAATAATCACGAGTGTTACCATCAGTTCTGGGGTTCACTGTTCATTGAAAATGGTGGGAAAGAGTCAGGTTATGTTTGTTTGTGCAACCAGCTATCAGTCCACGTGCAGCCCTTGCCCAGGAAGGAGCTAGCAGGCCATTTCAGGATTTTTCATCGAAAAACATGGTATGTCACAAAAATTATTCATCATGAGTGTTACCACTATTGTATTTAACATAGTTCAACTAAACATGCGAGTGCTAATTGCAAAAGACGTAGTTTAGGGACATTTATTTGTGGGTGACCCCTCATATCTGTCCAGCACTTCGTTAGGTTAAGATTAACCTTTTTGTGTAAAAACATCACGAGTGTTACCATCACGAGTGTTACCATCATGAGTGTTTCTACTGAAAAAGTAACACTCATGATGCATTAGTAACACTCGTGATGTGCTGTTTTACTTCACTATCATTAGTTGTAATTTTACCTTTACCTAATTCTTAAATGATATTGATTTCAGATTATAATTATTTAGAGAAAACGACTTATTTAGTGTTTTAATATTTTTTTTTTATTTATTTTTTTTTTATTTTTTATTATCTTTATTTTTTATTTTACTGAATTTGTGATGAATACCTAAGGAGATTTTTAATGTGATTAATAATGAGTTCCTGTATAATTAGTCATATGAATAGTGATGAATACCTAAGGAGATTTTTAATGTATTAGTAATGAGTTCCTGTATAATTAGTCATACGACTTGTTTCAAGTTTTCGGCCTGTGTTACCTACTTTTATTAAAAAACGTTCGCAATCAAGAATTGTTTTCTTCGATCTACTGCACCTGTCACGAGTGTTACCGTGAATAGGTCCCCATAACAGTTTTTGGGTACAATAAATAGATTTAAATCAATTTGCGACAGCTTGTCTTCTTATTCTAAATTTAGTTTAGAAATTCATAGTTTGCTGAATGGTTTTCAGAGCTCGAAAACGTGTACCATGTAGCATTTTGCTCCATTCAGCCTTTTTTTGTACGGTAACACTCGTGACAAAACTTCCTTTCGAGTTCAAACGTTCAAAATTGATAAAAAGAAAGTAATACTGAAAAAACTGACAACTGATGCTCAAATTTGTTATTCTGAACATCTATAGTAACATTCCAGATCAAATTTTATTCAAAAAGTTGCTTTATTTTTTTCCCCAACTTGCAGGGTCCAGAAAAGCCGAATGGTCAAATTATATGAGAATGACCCGCATGCGCAGCGGCTACTATCAGTCCGGTGGTAATGATTTTCATAGGGGACCATCTACAAGCCTACCCGCACAATCCCTGAAAATTTCATCGAAATCGGATGAGAAATGTAGAAGTTATGGCTGTGGCAAGGATTTCATGACAATCACACAGAAAAACAGGCAGACACGGAACCAAAATTGTTCAGAAAGGTCTGAAACGTAAAACGCGAGTGGAAATTTTGATTTTGGAGAACATTTTTTTTTTTCAACCTTGAAAAGTGAAAACAAAGCTTCCGCTACCTTGGTAGACTCGGAAGCAAAATTGTATGAAATATTGATAAAATAGTAAGAAGAACCATGGTGGATATTGACTTTCGTGCTAATAATATTGTGCCAAATGATTGATGAAGTACCCATAGAGATAACCCTCTCTATTATACGGTTGGATTCTCTTTCGGCTGTTGAATTGTCAATAACTAGCCAGTATCACACCAATGGCACACCTAATTTAAGCTAAACCATTTTGAGTTTATCTAATATTATTGTTTTTTTATTATTATATTACCCAAATAAAATTGGTTTAACGTGTAAATGTTTCAATCGAAAAACTCCGTATTTATTTCAATATACGACTCATGTGAAAGATACGACGCATAACTGATAACAAATTGTAAAACTTCCTACTCGAGACGAATGAAAAACGTATTTAATCCAAATTGAAAATAAGAAAATATCGAATTTAGGGAAAAAGCCGAGTACTTGGAGGCGGAAATGTGGGAGAGGAGGTATGAATGGAGCCTAAGTACTTCTGGTAAAATTTCGTTAATATAATATTATATGCAAGGATAAGGTGTCAAATGAGAGAAAGAATAAAATAATAAATATGAAAAGCGTGGTCGATGAATCACTTCTATCAGGTATTTTTAAGACAAACTAGCAAATTATGTATCCCCATCAAAATAGAGGGATTTCTATAAATAAATGCTTAGCATCAACCCAATTTATAAATTGCTGATTCAAGTATTTTCTCAAACCAGTGAAAAGGGAGATTCTGTAAAGAGTAAAACATTTCGAAGTTGATATAAATGTTTAATTATTAACATTCTGATAAAAAATTTAAGGCAGGTCTCAAACAGGCAGATCACAACCCATTAACAACAAATTCGAAACATTATTACCCAGACCCGATTTTTACATATAATAAATACGAAAGTAGCGAGGGGGTTAGTCGAGATTTTCGTTCGTGCTCATAAAGGTACCTACTGAAAAGTAGAAATATACGTTCAACTAAAAAATATCATGTTTTATAACTAGGTGAATGGTATCTTTTCGAAATTCACGATTTTGTCTATAGTTTAAGAGAGTTAATGTAAATTTTCATCTCCTATAAACTAATTAAAGAGTTATCTGAAAATTTGGAGCTTCAATCAATAAAGATTTCCAACACAGATTAACTACAGCTTACTAATGATAAATTCATTAGAAAACCGGTGACTAATGAGTAAATGCTTGAATGAGTTAATTGATAGGTTTGTTACAACAATACCAATAATTAATAGTCCAGTGTATTTAATAAATTAATATTCTTTCATTGCAGGCAACCCAATACATTCGTGTATACAGAGGAAAAACTAAATTACCTCTGGTCTCAGACAGTAATTGATCTCATAACTCGACTTGTTAACATGCAGTAGAAAATTCCAGCAACTTAAGGTGTAAGTAGCTATACATAAGGTGACCAAACCCAGGTTGGAGGTTTGTGTCATCACAACTGAATAAAATGAAATTGTCTATATATTGTGTTTATTTGGTCTGTCCTGTCAACGGGGAAAATTTACCTGTTCACAGTATTGTAACATAGAGGAAGAGATTTCGGATCAAATTTGAAACGGTATGGAACTCCTTATATTTTATAAACAAATGTTAAATCCACAATAGAATTAAGAAAAATATTTTAAGTTTATACATTTTACTTTTTTTTGTAAATTCCGATATTGTGTGATAACAATTACCCTCAATAAAATTTTAAAGTTCGCAAAAATCAGGAAAATGTACCAGCAACCATGTTTGCGTTTGGATAAATAAGTAGGTGAAAAATCAAAAAGGTTACCTCTTAGAAAAAATTGGGGGTCTACACTTTCACTATAATGTACGCTTGTTCAATTGTATTAATGTTCACGTGTAGGTATGTGTTTGCAGCATTGAAACGTCCCACTTTGAAGGTCTGGAAATCTGGTCACCTTATATACAGAATACCAAATAATATTGTCCTTTCAACATAAAGCTGTAGAGTATATGTAATTTGTGATTTCCGATTAGGTGGGATTATTGTGTTACGAGAGTCACGAAGTCGAAGGGATTTTGGAGTTGTGAACGCAGGCGAGATGGATTTTGAAATGGTGTTTGTGTTTAGCCTTGAAAGGGCAAAAAGGGCAGGCAAATTTGGGTTCTATGCCACATTCGTAATTCCAGTGGCGCCTGAGGGTGTCGCTTCTTCGATATGCTTTATGACACCGGTGGCACCTGTGAAGACCTGTAAAAGGATCCAACGGATTATTTTGATGTAAATAGTTACAGAAACAAGTTTTTCCGTAATGTGATGCGATGCAACGGGGAAAAGTTTTATTTGCCATTCGCTGAGTCACTAATTGAATGATCAAACTAACTCCTACATCCAAATTACCATCATTTTCCGTATTAACGGCAAAACATTGAATCTTGGAGGTGTTTTTTCGGGAATTCTTACCTAGTTATCTGCCATTCATCGGGATCGCATTGCACTGGTCTCTTTGCACTTCTTGTTTATTGCAAACAACACGATAGTGACAAAACCCACTCACTATGACTTATAGGTACTCACTAAGAGTTATACTAAAACTTACGTAAGAATAATAAGTCACATTTTTTTTTCGATTACTTCGGTAATCAAGTTTTCCGGATAAAAACGTTTTCTTTCTCCATATGTAAGAAATTTTACTTAGCACATTCGAGCAGAAATGTCATTCAGAACTCACTACATAACATCCTAAACAAATTATATTGAATTGCATCTTATCAACATCCAATGAAAGAGTTATGAGTAGATGGCAAACCAGATTAAAAATCATTCCAATTTTCGGAAATCAAAAAACTGCTTGAACTGCTGAAGTTCAAGCTTCAGTCTTTTAGCATATCCTTTAAGATACACTTGAATGTTACACGTTATGATTGAATTATACCAGTATTTTATTGCTAATTATATCATTATTACTGCTGAAAATATTTTATTACTATTTTGTTCATTCCAATAAAATTATTAAATACCTAGATAAAAAGAATACTATAATAAATTCTACCTAGGTCATCCAATTTTTCAAGGCCCGCATTTTGAGGAATTGCTCAGAACTTAGTTTAGAATATGGCTGAAAACGAAATTCAATTTTTTCGAGTCCTACAGTAATTTAGAGAATGTGTAGAGCAGTTGTATCTATATAATTCAATTGGATCTTTGGATAGAACTTTACAATAAAGTTGATCAATAATTGATCAACGAAAATGGGAAAATGGGAAGATGGGAACATGATTTAACCATGAATAACGCATACTAATAAATAATGGTGATGTATTTAAAAGTTGGACTTGGAAATTCGAAGAAAAAAATCCCAATTGCGTAAACCAATTCATATATAAGCGAAAAACATTGCTTGGTCCTTGTGTTTGAAGGCGACGTGAGTTTTGAAGTTATGTTTGTGTTTTGCCCGATAGGGGCAGAAAGGGCAGGCAAACTGAGGTTCTTTCCCGCACTCGAACTTGAGGTGGCGAGTGAGGTGGTCCTTCCGGCCGTACGATCTTGAACAACGATGACAGTGGAACCGCATGTGGATTGCTACAACACAAAACAACCAAACAGATAATATTAATACGATTTTACGCAACGTCGCAATCGTCTACTTTAATACGGTACATACCTAATAGCTGCTGGATCTTATGATTCAAAAACTAATTTAGGAAGTGCAATATAAATAGGTAGGTAGGTCAATTTTTGGACGAACTAGATTCATTTTATGTACCTACAACTATTTCCCATTGAAATATTATTTTGATGATTTTAAAAAAGACAAATGCACGATGAGAATGGTGCCCACAATTAGGGTTATCCGTCAATGAGAAAAAAATTAACCTCTTCAGAAGGTCAACTAATAATTATTATTATTAACTATATCCTATTCAAATTAATTATTATTAGAAAAATGCCATTCAATTTTGGCGTCAGTTTATTTAATCTATGACTATTGATGAAAATTCGACCAAAGAAGAAGAGAAGCTGTCACTCCATGCTTTCAAAATACTATTTTGCTGAAAAATGAAAAATCCTTTTGTTTTTTAAAATCATTACCGAGAAGGAGAACTAGTGAAAGAAAGAGAGACACGACCATTCTTAAAAACGAAACTACCGTTGATTTCACCAAGTGATTCTTCCTGTGACTACGTGATAACAAATGTTAGTATCTCATAACTGTATAGTTAACAAAAAAGTCTACCAAGTGGGATTGGCACATAGCTTCCTCGTACTCATAACCCCATTGTATAGAAGATCCGACGCCTAGAAGATAATTTCGAAATTTCAATCCCTAAGTACATACCACTGCCCTACACATTTAAAGATCAAATGACGATGACATTTGTACCATTTACATGACACTATTCAAAGTTTCAAGCACAGTACCACTGAACGGAACCAGTAGACGTTAAGCTTATCAAGGATTTCACGTTTTTACATGCGCAGAGGGACATAAATCCGAGTGTAATGATTGTCATAGGGGACCGTCTGCATGCCATCACTGAACATTTCATCAAAATCGGACAATGACTTCGTATAGTTTTGCCCGTTATAAGGATTTGAGGTCACACAGACAAACTGACAGACAGACATCATGGAACCAAAATTGATCAGGAAGGTCTAAAATGTAAAACGCTAGTGGAAATGTGGAAATGGAAGGACATTTTTTTGTTTATCCTTGAATAATGAAAACAATGCTTCCGCTACTTTGGTAGACTTGGAAGGAATTTAGGACATCAATAAGTTGAACGATATAAACGACGGTAAGGAACGTAAAGAGGAATAATGCAACATGCATTCACCTACTGTAAAAACTTTCTCTCAGAAGCTGTATTTAAATTGATTTATTCAATTAGGTACCTCTTTACGTCAGTATTTTTCTATATAGCTAGAAATTCTGGGAAGAAAATACCCTACCCATAGCATACCCATAGCTTAAAGCATTCAAAATTAAGTATCCTTGAATCAAATGACAATAAAAGCGGATTTCGAATTTGTTCTTTATTTTTTTTTTTTAAATTAATCTTAGAGATTAACACAAGCTTAGGCTTAGTTCTCATCATTTGGTTGAGTATTACCTTCGAAAAAAATTTTCGCGGAAAAACATTAAATTTCTCCCTTGATGGTTAAAAACAATAGAGATCATGGATATGTCTTGGCATTTTTACACAAAAAAAGTTGATGCCACGGCCTGTAATCGAACTCGGGCCTTCTAGACTAATGACTCTTGCAGTTACCTAGTACGAGTAGTTACCGAAATTGTTGAGAGTGATGATTTTACACATTTTTCAAAAAAATTGATTACAACGGATTTAAAAGGCAAAGAGGTTGTTTAGAAGCAGGTATAAAATTGTTTACAGGTATACATCATCATACCATGATCGGGTGACCAGATAGAATAATTTTTGCAGCGTTTTTCTCAGATCCCAAGTTAAAAGACATATCCATGTCAAAATAAGTGATCACAAAATTTTTTATTATTTAAACAAAACTAGATTATTTAATAATCAAGAATTATATAGAAAATATGAAGGGTTTGGAAATTCTAATTAGAATTGTGCGTCTGAGGAAAAAACAGGTGCAAAATCAAGGCATACCTACGACCACCCATGCATCGCAAAAAGATAATAGGTAGCAGAAATGAAACAAAATTCAAGTGCAGAGCCTACGTAAACGTACAACTCAACAGCAACAGATCGTTTGTGATAACATTGATCATTATCTGATAATTTGTTGAGTTCATTGAGGCCATAATCGTACACATCTACGTTGCATATATCATGTTTGTACTTGTAAGTAGGCAAAATGGTGTACAACCTGGGTGTAGATCCTTTGTTTGAATCTTAAGCGGGCACCCACTACTTAGAGTAAACCCGTGGAATTTTTCCAGCCCCACATCCCTTGCCATAGCGAGGTCCGTAAGTGATGAGGTTGAAATCGTTCAACCACATTTTAAAAAAATGTTTGAAAAAATCGTAGTGATAGGATTACTTTTTTCCAACTTTTAGGTGGGTAGAGTAAAGTAAAAATGGTGAAGGTCGAATTAAAAAGTCAAATGTTCATTTCAAAGCTGAACAGAACACCTCATCATGTGTCTGTGTTTATTGAATATGTGTATGTTTATGTTTCCTTTCCGTTTAGACTTGTGTGAGCAATAAGGACACGAAAATCGAGGATTCTGTCCACACTCGTACTTGAGATGACGTTGAAGGTGGTCCTTCCTGCTGTACGATCGGCCGCAACGGTGACAATGAAACCTCGAGGGAAGAGCTAAAACACCACAGATTCAGTTAGATACTTTCTGAATTATTGTTCCTGACAGTGCTTCTAACAGTGTCCCAATCTGTGTGAAATCTAAAATAGTAAGCTATTCAACATCTCAGACCCAAAATGAGTCATTTTCATATAAAAAAGTATTCAGATTCTATTATTTGTTGGATACCTACCTCTTAGGAAGCACCTTTCAGAGAAATGAACTCTATTAATATTTACTGAAATGCTGCCACAGTAGAAGAATTTAAGAACAGAAGAACGATAACATACAAGATGAGTGAATTCGTTCAATGCACTAAACGATAAATTTGGCAAAAGTTGAATACAAGGTAAATTTTGAACAAAACAGTAGAGAGCACAGCTAAACAGAACTACTTATAAGGTCTCGGTGTTTAGTGGCTATGTGGGCGTTAATGTTGCCTTTCCGTTTGGAAAGGTGAGGGCAAAAGGGACATGAAAATCGAGGATTCTGTCCACATTCGTATTTGAGATGCTGCTGCAGGTGGCCTTCCTGCCGTATGTTCTGCTGCAGCGGTGACAATGAAACCTCGACAAAAGCGCTAGAACATCAAATATTCAGTTAGACCCTTTCTGAAAAACAATTGTTCCTTCAATTTATAAGTTGGACATTGGGAGAAATTTACAGCAGAGAAAAAAAGGAACAGCAAATTATTACAAAACAGTTGGTGATTTTCCCATAGAGATAACCATTCTGCGATAATTACTGTTTCTGAATACCTACCGACTATCATATATTTTGCCTGGAATTAATTAAATAAAAAGGTTCAAAGGAGCATTGAACTCCAAGATTGCTCTGCATCTTAATGAGAGCCAAGTCTAACATTGCTGTAAACCATCCTCTACAAGAAATCGCATAATAAAATTTAGGGGTTGGGATTTATCGTTTGACCCCACAGTGCCATAATTCAGCTTGACATATTCATTTTGCCAGAATCGGGTTGAAGAAGTGCCACGACATATTTCGAGTTCCATCACCTAGAAAGGTGCAATGTACTAGTGGTTGTGCGAGCTGGAATAGCTCAGTCTCTTTACTACCGGGCATCACAACTAATGGGCACCTAGATAAACGTATAAAATAGTAGTAAAGAATTTGGTAAGAGTTTTGATGAAACAGGTCGATTTTGAATGGATGTTTATTCGAAAAAGCCAAATGAGACTACAAAGGAGATTCAACTTGTTACGTTATAATACAATAGCCAATTAACAATAGAAAACTATTACCAAGTCGAGTGGGCTGATCAAAATTGGACCATTATTTCGTATAGATATGCCTTGGACAAGTAATAGACCACAAACGACACGGAATCAAAGTTGTTCAAAAAGCTTTGAGGCGCAAAATGATGGTAGAAATGAGGATTTCGGGGGATCTATTTTTGACATGAATGAGTCTTTTCGCAGGAGTCAATCCAAATTTCCGCAATCTTTTACGTTTTTTTACTGCTATTATTAGTATTAGTATTATTAGTAAAAACACTTCGTTTTATAAAGGAGTAGTCAGCATGAAGTTTCAGCATAAATCGGTGAGGCAAAATCGGATGTTTTTTTCACAAAGTATCAGCGTAAAGCGATGATACTTTCCCCAATTTTTTTTTGAAACGCTGCAAGAATACTATTTTTTTTACCTCCCTCCGGTAGTGTGAAACATAATCTGAAATCTCTATTAGTCTCCTGTATAGTAATCTTGTAGAAAACCTCATTAATTCAAGGAGCTTGCGAAAAAAAAGATTTCCACATTTTATATTGGTGCCATATATTAACGGGAAACATTGGAATTTTGAGGGATACGTTTGAAAAATATTTGAGGAAAATTTGAGGGAGTAAGGGTGTTGGAGTCACACTGAATTTTTGTTGGCGCAATCTTGTAACCTAGGTGAACGTAACTTTTGTGTAAGGTAGCATAACCACGACGACGACATAATGTGTCCAAACTTGAGATACGGAGTGTAATCCGATTTTGGTTTATTATTTTCAACACCTTATAAACCTTTGGAATCGGCCAAGAAAAAAAAGTGTTGTAACATTCCTTCAAAATTTGTTGGTTTACGTATCAAGGTAGTACGTAGAATCCGAAAATCGAATAACAATTTTTCCGTCAGTCCGCCGTACGCCGACGAACGTACGCGGCACTTTCCTTTGTTCCCATGGAACGATTTTGATAAAATTTGGTATGTTATTTTGGGAATATTGTTCACTTTTCAAATTTATTTATTTTTATTTATGTTTTTGGTTATTCGGGGTTTAGATCTGTCCCGAAGCTGTTGTTTGATGTCAGCCACTTCTAAGGAGTGAAAAACAAGAGCTGAAATTTTCAAAACGCCCTGGCTCAAAACTCGAAATAAAGGTATTGCTCTTTCAGCAATTTAAAATAGAATGGAGTTTTTAGAATCGAATGAGACCACCAAGAGCTCTCTCCGTTCACTCCCTATGAAAAACCTCAGGGTTGGACTTACAATAGATCAGAAACACGAGTTTGAATCGCTAACATCTTCGTTTCTTTGAGTTGTACTCAGTTTTGCGTCCTTAGCAGCCAATATTCAAATTTCATAATGAAGGCACCCACAACCCTTTATTTCTTCTAATATAGTGTGAAGCGTTTCATGTACGTTTGAAATAAACTTGAATGTGGAGCGAAAATACGGTTGTTACGTAGTGACAATAGCAAAGCTGTATTCTTTGCAGGCGAATGATCTATACAGAATAACCCTTTGTGCAATAATGTGCATTTTAACCCTGAAAGAAAAATCTGGAAGTGAAATCCAACAAGAACTGTCTGAAGTTTACAGGGAAAACGTTTTCAGCAGGGAGTTCGCAAGCGGTGGCAAATGTCACAAAGTATCCTTCTGATGCACGACAACGCTCGCCACGTTCAGCTTATCAATCTCAAAAGCTACTGCAACAATCCAATGGGAAGTGTTTTTCCACCCTCCTTACTCCCCAGACCTCGTAGCATCGAATTATCCAACTTTTTTCCGAAGATGAAGGGATTCCATGGTGGGAAAAACTTCATACATGAAAAGGAGCTGAACGCTATGGGCATCTCCATAAAATGGACACTCTTCACTACGAGAAAGACCTAAAAAAACGTTTTTAAAGGGATTTATGCAGAAAAACAGAAAATCTACGCTGAATTCGAATAAAAAATATATATTTTTTAAATTACGTCTTCAAATTTGTATAGTCTAGGAATTTTTTTTTTTTTTTGCAAGCTCCTTGTAGATCCAAATAGCTAACGAACAAAACCTTGCAATCGCAAATAGTTCTTCTCCCAGGCAATTTCAGGAAACTCATTGACCCTACGTTTGGTGGAACTTTCCAGATCAGATGACGATTTATTATGATCCGACGTTGAACGAGAACAAATTAATACGTATCTTCACGTTGATGTACGAAGAGTTCTGTTCAAGCTCGACGAAACTTTCTTAACAACGTGCTTTCAACAGAAGATATCGTTTGACCAACCAAAGACCCAAAAAATTGTATCACAAACAGGTGAACTGAAAATGATTCTGAACAGAACCAAAAAGATCAAAGGTAATTTGGACTTTCCATTAGTTCTCTGTGCTTGTTGAGTATGTGAATGTTGATATTCGCTTTTCGTTTAGACTTGTGTGGACAATACGGACACGAAAAAAGCCGAGGAGTCTGCCCGCACTCAAATTTGAGATGATTTTGAAGGTGGTTTTTTCTGGTGTACGAACTTGGGCAACGATGACAATGAAACCTCGAGGGAGACGCTAAAACATCAAATATTTAGTCAGTTTATCTTATTTGTACTCTAATAATAATGATAGTTCGAGTAGTGTGAATATTATCATCGAACCTCGATGTATAACATGTTTCCAACGATGAGAGAAATCAGAGTAATTGTCTCTCTTGAATTAACTACGATAATGTGAGGTGAGATGCCAACATCAGCCCCCTGCGAAAATTACGTTTCAATTTACATTTCACCTTGTTTCTTCCAAGTTTATCAAAAAAGCAGAAGCTATTTATGACATCTGATAATAATAATATCAGATGCCATTATATTATCATGTTCTTCTTGAAAATCACAACTCCAACCAACATTTTATTATTTTTAAGTAGGTACTTGAACTAATCTATGTTTCCATCCGATTAGATATAATTCTTATTGAGGGAATCCCGCATGGATTTCACGATTCTTAATTAATTTGAATGGATATGGAGGCATCAGTGATTTCAAATACCAGTCCACTGAATTAATTTTTGAAAGATTTTGTCTGTGACCTAAGTTGGAGGCGTATCAATACTGAGGAAATTATTGAAAGAATGTATAAAAATTAAATTTATATTTTATAGGAAATGTATGTACTTCGACAATTTAAATGTATATTTTCAATATCTCAGAAAATTTCAGTAGAAGTATAAATCTAAATAGAGTTCATCTTACAAAGTACGGGAGAGTATCGAGACTTGTTATTTTACTTTTAAATAACACTAACGTTTCAGTTTCAAGCCTGAAAATATTTTGTTTCCCGGAATTACATAGCTTATTTTTACCCGTTGTACTGGTGAAATCCCGCAGTTGAGACTATAGGGATTTCTACCGTATACTTAAGCGAAAGTTTACAAGTAGAAGAGACCTTATTACTCATAAACGATATGAAATTATCAGCAAATCGGGTCCCATTAATGATTTTAGGTGCTTCAACTGAGACATGAGAAACATATTTTTATAGGTCGAATATAGACCGTAACAAGACATGTAAATCGCCCGCTATGTTGAGCAAGGGATTTGAATCCTCTTGTCTAGTTGAAAATTGTGGATTACGAAGTGAATAAAGTAGTTTCAGGTAAATCTCTTCTTAATCTCGCATTTTGGATGGATAAAAATCGGTGGATAAATTGAATAGAATATCTATACAGATCATGACCAGCATTCAAAAAATCAGAATATTATGAATGGATATTTATTTAGGAGGCTTAGGAGATAACGAATGATGCGTCCTACAGTGAACCTTCAAATCGTGACTCTTTTTGGTTCTATAAGAACACAGCCCACAGTAGAATCTAGGTGAGGCAACACAGACATTTTTCGGCGTGTGCATTTTTGATAAGTGAAGCTTCAAAGCATTTCTCCTTTTAGCTTTATAATTGCAGAGCTCACAGGCGAATCTCGGTTGGGCCGAAAGTTCACATACATCCTTAATATGCCGCTTCCAATTGTCTTTCCTAGCGAAAGTTTTCAAACAATGGTGGCAAGTGAAAGGACCTGCAACAAAATTCAAAATTAGTACGAGGTACTACTTGTGCACCCAATCAGCTGATTTCATTTCTGTTCAAGGTAAGATGCTGAAATTTGAAACGAGACACTCAGTATTTTAGGATGAAAATGAAGAAATGATAACAGTTCACTTGAGGGTGTTTTGCAGCTAATTTATTTCCTATTCAGTGAAGTAAGGCCTTGATTTGAGGATTTTCAAATTTGAGACGACCTCCGTGAAACCGCAGGGTAAAAGTGATGTGGTGAGCAGCATTCTCAACACAAATACTCGTATGAATCGTCGCCCCATCTATGCAAACAAATAGTCCAATTCACACTTACTAAGTGCCTGACTTCATTACTACACCTCTTTTCCTCTCCGTAAGTAGATTTGACGATGCGCGGCTTTTGTACCTAAAATACTTACCTATTTAATATATTACATCTACTAATAATGTTATTACCGCACCATTTTGCCTCTTGAACGGCAGCTGTATGCATCCACACGCTAATCACTTACGTGTACATTGCGTTTGAATCTGAGCCCTTGAAGGAGCCAAGTATAAAATGGTAGTAGGGAGCTTCACCATTCTCCTTGTTGAGCACCGATTTAGAATAGCAAAAAAGATTTGGGCCATTTTCATTTAAAAATATAATATTTTATTCAAATAATAATTTCGTTAAAAAAATGTTGAATTAAATTTATAGACATCCCTATTGACATTAAAATCAACGGAAACGAACGTAATCAATTTTCAGCATCACATAATCATGGTACATTAAGATATTGAGAGGAATAAGAAACCCTGATGACATTTTGTTTTGTTAAATTGTGAATATTTCAGAAAAGAAAGAAGATAATCTAAGACCAGGTACTCGGTAACATTCATTCACCCTCGATAAAATAAGTAACTTCAATTCATTCCAGTACACTAGATATAAAAATATAAACTTTGAATCCGGAAACAGGGAGCCTTGAATGAGCTCTGCAAGTAATAAGCTACCTTATCGGTAAGGAATGTGCAATGAATCCTCATCTCTATACGTAACGAGTTAATTCATACATTCATCTCATTTAGGTATATGAGATCCAGGATTAGTTTGCACCACCCACAGTCAAGGTATGAATTTACCCTTCGAAATAAAATCACTTAAATTTTTTGCTGCAACGCTTGCGATTTAAGGAAGTTTTATACTTGGATGAATGCATTCTGTACATGTGTTTTTTCAAAGCATCCCCCCTTTTAAGTAGTTTCCCACAGAGCGAACAGGAGAACCTGGGTGAGACACCACACGACAAATTCACGTGTCGCGTCAAATTGTCTTTTCTTGCGAATACTCTCAAACATTGGTGACAAGTGAAGTGATCTGAAACAAAATTCATAAATGATGATTTTAAATGCTACATTCAAGAGAAAGTTACTCAATTAGCTACAAGCTATGATGATAGCAAGCAAAGCCTCGGCTATTTTGCAATTAGTTAGGTACCAATAAGACATGCACACTGATAACATCAATAAATCAACTAAAAATACAAACATAAACGAGGTCTCTGGATGAACTCATTCGAATTTAAAAATTCAATACTATTTTAAATTGGAGAAAAAATAATACCTTTAAACAAAAAGTTTTCGAGCTAAGGCGGTTTGAAAATTTTAACCTCTATAACCAAAAGGTTCGGGGCATGACTAGACCCCAAATAGAGTCCATAATACCAATTGTCATCAAAATCAGTCCATGGTAACTAAGGAAAGTGCCGCGGACAACGTAAGGCGGACGGAAAATATTTCATACGATTTTTGGATTTTACGTATCTTGAAACGTAAACCATCAATTGAGGGGGTGCTAAAAATGTGGTTTCTTCCTCGATTCCAAAGGTTCATTATTGAAAATAATTAACCAAAATCAGTCAGACTCGAGAAATCATTGACGAAAATAGAATGAACATAAATCCTACACACACTTCGGATGTGCCACTTCAAAGAGCCATTCTTGGATGTTTTTTGAATATATTTGACAAAATAAGTGTTCTGAAATTTAAAGACCGAATTAGTAAGAAGCAAGATTACCCTGAGTCCAATTTAGCAACTTCCAAAGTCCACTTTTTTCGTTGGGGTAATTCGCCGAAGCAAAAAGCATGGTAATTGAGAAAAATTTAGTTTTTTCTCTACTAGTTTGACAACTTTACCCTTTCGCGTACTAAACGATGGAACGGGACCTACTACTGATAGGAGCGGCTACTGATAGGAGCATAGGCGCATGTGCACCCCCAGCCAATTAAAAAAGAAAAAAAGAATTCAAAGTTCGTTCCTCTTCGTTTCAAGAGTAAGTTGGCTAGTGACAGAAGACTCGATCGTAGGCACTGTGCTAGTTGAATCTACGCGCGAAAACTGGCGGGAGCTCCCTCTTTTCTGACCAATCACACCCGTTTGGAGCATCACGATTCCTCTGCACAGTTTCTGGGGAGGGTGACGTCATTCGAGGGAGGCAGGCACGTGAGATTGACCAACCAGAGAGCAGGACATTTTGTCGTCTTGAGCAGCATTGGTTCGTTGCTCCCCCGTCAGAGAGCTCTGCAATCCGGATTTCCTTGTAGAGTAATAAGTAAACAAACAAACTAATGGGACTCCCCCCTCTCATTATTGCCCATCACGGAATTTCTTGGCAACCTAAATAGAGCATCCGTCCATCCATAAACAAACCTGATAAGGGAATTCTGTTTTACGTTTTCGGTTTACTATCGTTTCAGTAGGTACACACCGTTCTGTTCAAAGTATTGTGAGTACTTAGAGTGTTGTAGGTACGATGAGTAGTTTACATTAAAGTAAAGTAAACTATTTGCGTCTGTCGATTGTGGAAAAGTGCGACATTCGAGAAACTGGCAGCGCTTTGCTGTCTCTATCTGGACTCCAGCAGACGTTGAAATTTGCCGTGCAGATTTCAGAAACCGTGCAGATTCGTACCGTAAGTTTTAATGTCGACTATTAAAAGAAGGTAGATTGGCTTTGTGGGTGTGAAGTGACTAACTGACAATTTCGCCTACTTTGTTCTCCAACCGAAATGAGGCTCGAGTTAAAGACGGCATAAGTGATCTCCCATTTAGCCAAAAAATTGAAAAACGCATTGGCTGTCTCCCATAAGAACGCTCTGGTAGATTTGCGTATATTGGGCCGTCAAAATATAGTGCAACAACTCGACAGTGCACATCGTCATAATCTGATACAAAAAAAAAGAAACGGTTAGAAAAATAGCCGTGCGTGGGCATGATGAGAGGGAAGATTCTTCGAATCTCGGAGTTTTCAAGGGGCTCGTTAATTTTTCTTCCGAATTGGACGATGTTTTGAATCGTCACGGGCAAATATACATTTCAGCTATTGCAATTAGATGGATGAATTTCTTGGGTTTCGACCTTTGATGATTAAGTATTTCAGAATTTCTGTTAACCACTAGAGAACATGTTTCGTGTCTATTGCACCTAAGTATTTAGTACCGTTTGCAATTTTAAGATGAAAATGTTACCAAGATTTATGCCATTTGCATATCGTTGAAATTTCTATTTGGCAGAGAAAATCACTTATTCTGTCCCTTCTTGATAGCCTCTCCTGATCTCTGTGCACCCCCTGAGTTTCGGGGCAGGAACCGCCACTGGAACGGGTCAAAAAATTCAGACAAGTTGGGTGAGTTTAGCTACACCACGTTGAATGTAACGTGGGGTCCAACGGAGATAAAGAAGAACAAGTAAATTGGACGTTACGACAATTCACAGTCTTTATTCTCACATCGATGTTACACGTGAAATCATAAGGAAGTGAGAATCCTTCGAGGCAGATAACATATATTAAAAATCTTTGGTGTATCATTCTACAAGTATGGAGATAAAGTTCGTTCTAAATATATATTCAATTAAATTTCACCAACGTGGCGATAGACTAGGTAGGTAGCAATGCTTATAAAAAATACTTTCTGACTTGCAACAAAGTTAAATTTTCCTCTCATACAAAAAGTATATATTGTTTATAATTTGTGCAAGAAAAAATAACGTAGGTACTTAGAACAACAAGGATCACAGGATATTAAAAACCAAAAACAAAATCTCTGTTGAGCAAAACGTATCACTAGTAACCCACCCACGTTCACCCGGTTGGAAGCATCTTCAAAACTTAAAATAACGTTATAGGGAAAAAGGCACAACAAAATGAAAACAAAACAGGCAATGGCAGAAAACTAGAGTGACAAACAAACGACCACCACCTTCCTGTAATCAACATTCGCAATGGATTAAATATGATTCTGAGCGTAATGCTGTCTCAGAGAGTCATATTGCTCAAATCTAACACAGCACAGTTCGCATTCGTATATCTCAAGGACGTCAAAACTTGGTTGAATTTGATCCGTAGCATTGTACCGGGGAAGCTCTGACTTTAGCGAATGGAGTTTTTCACAGTGAACCTTCAAGTCACGATTCCGTTTGGATCTATAGGAACAATGCTCACAAGCGAATTTAGGTGTGACAACCACACACTTTTCAACGTGTCGCTTCAAATTTGTTTTTCTCGCGAATTGTTTTGAACATTTCTGACATGTGTGTTGTTCTGAAACAAAACGCGAAATTAATACTGAGCACAGAAGTTTTTGATGGAACCGATTTGGCAAATAATTCCTAGTGATCGACTGACGGGATTTTGGAGTGACTCCGCACACTTCTTCAATGTGTCGCTTCAAATTTTTATTGCTTGTGAATTGTTTTGAACATTTTTGACAAGTGAAGTGATCTGAAACAAAGTGAGAAATTAATACGAAGAGCAACTCCTGAAAGGAACTTATTTCGCTATCACCATGTATAGTCGTTTCTGCACAATAATTGAGCAGATTCAAAAAGAGTGGACCATTTTGAAATGCTCCAGTTGTTCCTTTGAAGTAAGGAAATTCGACATTCAGAAATTCGATTTTTTATCTCGCGATTTAGAAAAAAATATTTCAGACGATTGCGGTGTTCTGAAACAAAACGCGAAATTGCGCTGAGCACAGAAGTTTCCGATGGAACCGATAACGCAACTACTTTCAAGTGGAAAACTGACGGGATTTAGCAGTGATTCCGCACACTTCTTCAATGTGTCGCTTCAAATGTGTTTTTCTTCCGAATTGTTTTGAACATTTTTGACAAGTGAAGTGATCTGAAACAAAGTGCGAAATTAATACGAAGAGCAACTCCTGAAAGGAACTTATTTCGCTATCACCATGTATAGTCGTTTCTGCACTATTATTGAGCAGATTCCAAGAGAGTGGACCATATTGAAATGCTCCAGTTGTTGCTTAAAGTAAAAAAATTCGACATTCAAAATTTAAAAAAAAAATCGATTTTTTTATCGCGATTTTTTAAAAAACTTTTCAGACGATTGCGGTGTTCTGAAACAAAACACGAAATTGCGCTGAGCACAGAAGTTTCCGATGGAACCGATAACGCAACTACTTTCAAGTGAAAAACTGACGGGATTTAGCAGTGATTCCGCACACTTCTTCAATGTGTCGCTTCAAATGTGTTTTTCTTCCGAATTGCTTTGAACATTTTTGACAAGTGAAGTGGTCTGAAACAAATTGCGAAATTAATACGAAGAGCAACCTCCTTTGAAGTAAGGAAATTCAACATTCAAAAATTCAAAAAATTCAAATTCGTTTTTCCGCGAATTTTTTAGAAACATTTCAGACGATTGCGGTGTTATGAAACAAAACTGAAGATTCCGATGGAACCGATTTGGCAACTAATTCTTAGTGATCGACTGACGGGATTTTGGAGTGACTCCGCACACTTCTTCAATGTGTCGCTTCAAATTTGTATTGCTTGCGAATTCTTTCAAACATTTCTGACGAGGTGAGTTATCTGAAACAAAGCGCGTAATTAATATGAAGAGCAACTCCTGAAAGGAACTTATTTCGCTATAACTTTCAGGTATAGTCATTTCTGCTCAATTACTGAGCAGATTCAAAGAGAGTGGACCATTTTGAAATGCTCCAGTTGTTCCTTTGAAATAAGAAAATCAGACTTTTCAGATTTTTCTCGCGAATTTTTGAAACAAAATGCGAAATTGCGCTGAGCACTGAAGTTTCCGATGGAACCGATTTGCCAACTAATTCCTAGTGATCGACTGACGAGATTTTGGAATGACTCCGCACACTACTTCAATGTGTCGCTTAAAATTTTTATTGCTTGCGAATTCTTTCAAACATTTCTGACGAGGGGAGTTATTTCAAACAAAGCGCGAAATTAATATGAAGTGCAACTTCTGAGAAAAACTTATTTCTCTACAACTTCCTATTATTATTAGTTATTGCACTATTATCGAGCAGATTCAAAGCGAGTAGACCATTTTTAAGGGAACCCAGCCATTAGTATTAAAGTGGGTCGGAGGACCCATTTTTGTGCCCCTGGATCTTGAACACGGTTAAGTGTATTGACATGAAATTTTTTCCAGTAGGTAGTACTTATAGTCGTCTTCACCCAAGTCGGATGGATTTCGAAAATATCAATTTATAGCTTAGGTATGATTTTTTTCAAAATTCCGTTTTTTGGTCTGAATTTTTTCAACTTCAAAACTTTATTCTTAAACCTCCTTATTTTTAAACCTCATACTAAAGCAGTTTTGAGGGAAAATCGGGGAAACCCGACAACTTCAACCATTACAGAGAAACAGGGGCAAGAAGGTCCAAAAACGTGATTTTACAGGGGAGCACTTTTTCTGAGAACTTCACAAAACGCATCTCAAACAAAGTAAAAAGTAACTCCCAATGAGTTCAAACATGCAAGAAATTATAGAAAGTGAACAAGAATAAGGAAGAAGGTTATTTTAAATCAGGTTTATTACATAGGTATATCTTTTTCGCCGTTTTGGTATTGTCAGTTCGATTTTTCGGCCGTTTATTTCTCTCGTGTTTCGTTGCTTTCCCAACTTCAAGGACATTTTTCCATCTTTTCTAATTGAACAAAACTCAAAAGTAGGTAATACACCATTTTGGGAGTATTTCAATAAAATAAAAAAATTTAATGTCAAGAACAGAAAATCGAAAATTTTTTCATTTTTTCACTGCTGGGTTCTTTTAAATGGTCCAGTTGTTCTAAGAACAACAATAATGCAATGCTTTTATTTTAGGCTCAATAGCCCTAAAATTTGGATTGATGAAATATAACCACCTAACTTCAAACGCTTTGTAATCGTGCACCAGTTCAAAAAAAAGTGGGACCTTCAAAAACGAATTTTTATTTTGGTTCCTGAACAATTTTAGATTTTTACTGAAAGACCGTGATTTTAGAGTGACTAAAGTGATTTTACTGAAAGACCTAAATGTTCTATTTTTAAAAAATTAAGAGGATAGTTGAGGAAGAAGGTAGCTTCCTCAATGACTAGTACATAGAAGCCATAGTGATGCAAACCTTTGGCACTTTCGAAAAAGTATAAAAAAGTCTAGCATAAAATACAGTATAAAAAAATATATTTCAAATAGGAATTTGGTAGTGGTACTGCTCTATAATAATTCAACGAATAGTGTTCATACCAACTTTTTTTTATGTTACTTATTCTTCGCGAGGAAGCTAAACTGCCCATCTAAGTTAACAGACGTTTTCTCCTTTGAATAACAGGTGGAGATGGAAGAAAACAGATTTTGCCATCTCAAAAGGAACTTTATTTGAAACATTGTACATCATCCCAGTTCATCAGCTCGTATCAATGGAATTCACGTGTTACTTTTGTTCTCTTTTGTGTTCGGTAGGTACCTAAGTTGAGCCCTATACAAAATAAATAAATACTAATAGCTCTTTTCGGTGTTTTGTCCAAGAAGGAAGCAGAAAAAATCTTGAAATTTCACTAAGAAGTTCTTTTTATAGCTAACTGGGATATCATCCCTCAATTTCTACTTCGCATTCCAGCCTCCAACTCTATGAACAGACACCACTGGAATTCAGAGATTTCGCTGCTTTCTTCTTACACGAAGCCCCAACGAGTTAACAATCTTCATTATCATCGTCCGCCTGCACAGCTTTGGTTCTTCTACTGGTGGGTGCACCTCGGGAAGGCACATATTCAGAAGGGTGTGCTCTCCCGTAGTGTCGTCTTAAATGATCGTATCTCTTCGCTTTATACGTACAAAGTTCGCATTCAAATTTCGGTGGAACCCCGCATTCGAGTTCAATGTGCCGCTTCAACCCATCCTTTCTGCTATAGGATTTCATACAGTTTGTACACATGTAGTTGCCTGAAACCAAACATGAAAATACTTTTTTCTGTAGTTATTTTTGATGGTTTGGTCACTCTATTTTTTTTAAAAATTACGTAGTAGATTCAAAACAACAGAAAAATCCAAATTCGACCAAACCAAATCAGAATAATTTCAAAAAATTATCAAAAAGTATAAATAATGAAATTATTGCAAAATCTACTAGTAAGGGATCTTGACTTCTTTACACTTAAAGTCAGTACTCATACGGTCATCTTCCAATTTCCCTGCTTCGTTGTTCTATTCTTAAATTGGACGAACGTAAGTAAGCGGAATGTGGTTAAAAATGTCTATCTTACAAACGTTTGTTTTGAAAAAAATAGAGTTTGCTTATGTGAAATTTTCCAGTCAATCCATCCATTTTTGCTGGAGGGAAACAATTATTAATAAAAATAAAAATAATCTGTAATAATCGTAGATCTGTAATAGATCTTTCTCAAGTATTCCAGCAATATCGGGAATCGGACATATACAGACTATAGCAAAAACACGAAGAGGCCCCTTTTGTGGCGTCTTTTGGTATTTAGCTTGCAAAAGGTAAAGGCACAAAAGGTCGTAGATATGATACTTAGTAACCGTTAGAGGCAAGGTTGTACCATATAAAACTCTTTTAAAGGTCCCAAATTTCCACACAATAACAACTTTTAATCAATGCTCAAGGTTCAAACCCATACATGTCATGTTTTACTATGCTCGAAAATCCTATCTCCTGATTTTCAGGTTCTTCTCAGTTAGTGAAAACGCTCCTAAGGATTTTCTAACTTTTGTAAAAACTTAATGTTTCACTTTGTTGTTTCAAGAAGAATGCGCAAAGAATATACGAAACAATACATCTGTAACAATAACAGATTCTTCAATAAATAGCTAAATATATGGTTTCCTCCGTTTCCACAAAAAATAATAGTTTTATCAGTAAGTGTAGAAATTACCTATTGTAGGGGACAGGGAGATGTGTAGACATTTAATTAAATGAAACTTTAGGTAATTTTTTTGTGGTTATTATTTTTAAATCTTGATAAATTTCAATTTTTTGATTGGAATAAAACCATTTGGTTTCTTCCTGTGAAACACGAAATTTGATTTTAAATCGTAAATATGCTTGAGATATTTGATAGCTATTTTCTGTGAATGAGAGAATTTTGCAATTACGCATTTATGCTACTAATAATAATTAAAGTATTTATTTGGGATTTGCTCAAGAAAATGATTGAGAAGGTAACACCGTTTTTAGCTATTCTGATAACATCCGACCAAGTTTGTTACCAAAATCAGTCAAGAGTTGACTGAGACTAAATATTTTCATTATTTCTGAACAATAAAATTAATTTTTTGAGAAAATAGGGATTTTCATCATTTAATAATGATGAACACGAGGTTTCTATTATTTTTCCGACTGTCAAGGCGAAAATATCACACCTTTGCGACTGATCGTCACGTCACTTCTCAACATGTTCATATTAACAAAAATGTCATGAGAGCATTTTTGTCGCGAATTAAACATTTAACAAATTTTTTGGTGGAAAAAATGGCTTAAGTAAAATAAATTATTTAACAGTGCTGTAGAACCGTAGGTCTATTGTCCTTAGTTTTTTTATACCTCCTCTTCAGAAACATTTTTGCTAAGCTACATGATTTATTAATTTTCTATTGGAAAAATTCAACTGAAAAACTTGAGTGGGGAAGGAAACTTTCACACAAATATTTCTTATAAATCTGAGTAGGTAGAGTTGTTCGATGTGAATACTAACATAAAATACAGTCCGGTTCTGGGGACCTAGAGCCCAAAATGTTAATTGGAGGAGAGATTCCTCGCAGGGCCCTTCTAAGACATGGAGCTCAGAAAGTAGACGTAATGACGCTCCAGTATAACTTCAGACCACATTTATGTAGAGGAAATGAAAAAAACACCTTTCTCTATTTACAGTTTTATCTAGACTCAGAGTCTAAAAACACAATTTTGAATTCAAGATTCATGATCGCATGTACGTGTCCCTCTGAAATTATTGATACAAAGAAAAATCCACGAGAAAGATTTATGATCCTTGTTGTTAACTTATGACGTAATTAGGTGTTTCTGAGCATAATGGTTTCTCAAATGATCATTTCGCTTAGCTTTATAAGAACACAGTTTACAGGCAAATTTGGGTTGCATACCGCACTCATGAAGAACGTGCCGGTTCAAATTGTGCTTCCTGTTGTAGGATTTTAAACAATTTGGGCACGAGAAGGCGCCTGAAACAAAATGGAGTATTTCTATAGAAATAAATCTCAATACAATAATTTCAATAAGGCGCTGGTTTTGAGCTGGACAGATACCTAGTTCATGAATAGGTACCATTAGAACTTGTCTTAGTCATTTATAAAGGACCCACATGGTATCCTAAAAACCAATTATCTCTCGGGGCAAAATCTTAATTCAAAATCTTACTGCAATATTATTTATCTTCATAAATTTTGAATGAATATTCAACACAAATAGATTTACACCATTTTATGCATAAAGAAGGTGGTTTCACATAAGTCACCAATGTCACCTTTCAAGAAACATCCTGATAAGGTTAAAAACAATAATTAAAACCAAGTATTATCATTTTATTGATTATCAAAAGTGCTTACATTTAAAACGTAAACTTTTATTAGAAGTATGAATGTACAGATCCAACAGTACATCATGCTTAGGTGGAGAATTTGAGTTCATAAATTTTCAAGATTAATAACAAATTAATACATTTTTAACAACGAATAAAATAATATAAATAAAATGGTAAATAACAAGAAGTAAACGAATTTTCCTCCATAAGTAAGTAAAATTAAATTGTAATGATAATTTCAAACTCCGACTGCTACTTATGTGACTCTCAACAAAATGATATATGATCAGGAATAAGGCGAAATTTTAGGAACTTATGTATTTATACAGCAATATAATTATAGCAGGTGGATACAAATCCATACGAATCAATCGACGAGCCTGAGAATAATAGTATTCGAATGATTAATCCCACGACCTTTTCAAGTGAAACGTTCCATGTTAAACTGTTAGTCGGGGTTTCATAATTTCTTCCAGGGAAAACCTACCCGAAGTGTTTGTTATCAGGGGCCTTTTCGAAAGTTCAAAGAGGTTTAAAATACATCGAAAACGGAAATAAAACAATGAGTGGGTAGTAAAAATACTGGAGGGCTCCATGCTGTTACACATGGGTTCCTCCAAATAGGCGCTTCATTGGAAGCGTGGAAGTGGTTTCATTTAATCCGCTATGAACCACTTTTTCTAAACATCTAGTTGAAAACAGTTGAAGAAGTCGAATTGCTGTACATCAACACAATTGAGATTTGACGGAATTACGAAATACTTGATGTTTGAGAGCGTAATGTTGAATCAGGTGATCATTTCTTTTCCCTTTATAAGTGCACAACGTGCATTCGAATTTGGGTTGAACCCCACACTCGTGGCGAATGTGTCGACTCAAACTCTGTTTGTTGCAGTAGCACTTCGAGCATTTAGGACAATAGAAGGCGCCTGGAACTACAAAATAAAGGGTATAAGAGATCGGACATGGTAGATCCTATTTCATTATTCAAAATCATACACAGTTAGTAAGAAAAAAGCGTTATTGGGCTAGTTGCAGAGCATGATGGGTAAGAGCTGATTTATTCGAACATAACATTAATTTATACAATATATCAAGACGTGGGCTGATTCAACTCACAAAAATAACGATGACTCGTTAAACGACTCTTTGGGAACTGATGACCAAGCGAGTAAACTTAAGTAAATCGTGTGAGTAGTTGTTTGGGGGTAAGAGTACGTGAGTTGTTAAAGGAAGTGGGGATTGGAAGGGTAGTTGAAGAGAAGCAGAAGTAAGTGTTCAAGTGAGAGAAAGAGTCAAGACTGTCTAACTGTTTTTCCCCCGTAACACCCCTTATCTTCTGATGTGTTTGAGTAGAGTTATTAAACGAAAGACGTGGAAGAGTAGTGCAAAGGGAAGGAGGAGTAATCTCTACCCCTTTTCAGAAGTCCTTTTAAGACTCCGGTAGCCTACTATATCTCAGAGTAGTTGAGAGTGAGTGAGTGGGATATCGTTTGAAAAGAGAAGTGAGTGGTAAAAAGGGAAGGGGGAATAAGAGTTCGGGTGAATGTAAAACCACACTGCATTAGCGCACCTCCCTCTCGTGCTAGCCCATAAAATTCTTAATTACTGATACTAGTAACAATTCAACGATAATTCCAATATACAAGATTTATTTGAACATAACCAAAGGAAAATAATTGGGTTTCGAACTGAGAACGGGCAAATTAGGACTAAGGATAATTTTTCGTACACGTAGTAGGCGCACGTGGGATTCATCCACCTCCATCTTGGGAATCCCACGTGGTACTGGTAACTTTCCCGTGTGATTCAGGAAAAATTTTCCTTTGTTTGAAAACGTCGTTCTATTCGGGTCGACCGTCCTCGAGTACCGAATTCCGGGTAAGACCCTCTTATTAGCCGAGAGATTTGAAAGACCTCGGGCAGTAGAAGATCGCTACAACAAAGAGAGCTCAATAAATCCACAAAACGACGAACCAATAAGGATGAATCGGTGGTACTGTAGTAAACCGTCATAACTTTGTTTAAAAAAATATAGTTGTTGTCATATAAGGTCACTGAAATAGGTAACAACCAGCAACACAGGAAACTCATGGTGGTTCATGACATCCAGACAAGGAAATAACTCTTCAAAATGTCACTCGTATGGAGTGGAGTCTCAGAAGGGATCCAGCTACTAATCATCGGTAACAATTTTGCCTACACGCAACTATTCAGCGTTTTGCTAGTCATGCACACAAAGTGTAACCAATCGCCCTCATGACTGGCCCTTGCTCGGTATACTATAAGCTAGGGCATACTTTGGAAAAGTCAGAGGAGTGGAATTCTTTCCGCGGCAGAAGTTAAAAAATGTGTTTATTATATAAGCATTTTTTGAGGTTAACGGCATTTTTGAACATTCATCGATTAGGTTCGGAAGTACCAGGTGTGGTTTGAGAGTTTCAGTCGCATCATCCGGATGAGTTTCCTGGGGCAATTCCAAGTTGTCGGAGGTAATAATGTTACACCAGCCTTGAGACTGTAGAAATAAGTTGGGTGCGCATAAAAGTAAAAAAAAAGAAAAGTAAAGTAAACAACCATTTCAGGTAGGATTTTCGTCCGACTGCCATTCCTGGCGTCGCGGACGTCATCAGCTGTCTTCCTAAGGGAAGATCAGAATTTGTTCTGATGATTTCGCTCATGGCTTCCCATTGGCCTCATCTATTGGGTTGGGACAAGGGGGAACTGCGACCGATTCGCCCGAAAATATGCTCCCGAGGCGAGTCCCGAACTCACGGCCCCTGCAACCGGTCCGAGTCCCGTCCCCAGAGACACATGCCGTAGCTCGCTAGGCCACAGCGCCGCCCATAATAAAGACGTCAGCAGCTGGTGATCTAATTTCTAAAAAAAAGATTATGCAAGTTCTCAAGTGAGAACCAGTTGAATATACAAAGTTTTTGTTTGTTTACGTTTTGCTCGAGTTTTCAACTTCCAAATATTAAATAGAAACAAAAGAATCTATTTTATTGGTATCTAATTCAAAACGCGCGTAGGTGATTCATCGGCCTCCAGGTACTTCATTAATGACTTTACACTTACATTTTCATTTACAAAAGGACTTCTAAATTCGGCTTTCGCATCGTTGAATAATGGATGAAGTTGAGCGAAGCCACCTCGTTACCTTATTTCTGCTTAAGGCTGCACATTGAAGTTCACTGTCATCTGTTTAGGGTGGAACTGAATGTTGTAAAGTATGTCTCGCAGCATAGTGTTGCATCAAAGTGTCTTTCCGTTTGAATTTGTGAGAGCAAACGGCGCATTCGAATTGAGGTTGGATACCACACTCATGTCGGATGTGTCGGGTCAAATTGTGTTTTAGCCCGTAGGATTTAGAACAATTTGGACAGACGAAGGATCCTGAAATGGAAACGAATAACGAATAATGAAAAACTACTAGTAATTCAAATGTACTAACAATCTATAAGTATACTTTTGGGAAAAGAAAAAGTCCATCAAAATCGGAATTCCCATTCGCATTTTAAGTTTCCACTTTGTGTTTGACTTAACTTGTGTCTGTGTGTAATATAATCCTTGCAAATGGCGGAACTATGCTCGATCTGTTTTTCTAGTTACAGGGGTTTTGTAAAATCCGATTTCGATGGAAAAAACTGATATTGCGCGGGATGGGCTCTTAGCATTTCATTGCTCCCAAATCAAAGGTACCTTCTGCACATGGGAAACCATTAATTTAATCCACCATACATCATTTTCGCACTGTAGAATTATCTTGTTAGATTTCGATCAAACTTGGGTTTGTTTGGAATACACTTGAGGACGTAGTCATTCATCAATGACCTTTTTGTATCCCTTCAAGAGCGGAATTAACTTACGCTCCAATCAGCACTCGAATACACTTGTATAATGGATCTAATGAAGTCAAATAAGATTTTGGACCGCTCGGGCAGTTAAAATACGGGTACTTACGGGTGAAAGCTCATTGAGTACTTAGATTCAGGAAAAAACACCTCTAAATCAGCATTTTTACAAACAATATGAGCCTCGAAATGTACGAATGTCGAAATACTCGTAGTTCAACTCTCCTTTGACTACAAGTTCAAACTTCAAATACTCCCACAAGTTAGTTCAAATGATCACCTCTCACTCAAGCGAATAAGCAGTAAAAATGTCTAGTTTTTCATCAGACCTGAAAATATAAAGAACAAGGGAGGAATAAAAAATATAAATATGATGAAAAAGATTACATATACCTGTCTTTTCGTTATTGTTCAACTTCTTATTTGAGCAATGGGGTGTGCGATGGGTACGGAAAAACTGTTTATTGTTATTTTAAATCTAATCTAGACCTCTTTCTAAGAACTTTGACACCAACCGCAACCTTCTAGCGTGAGAAGACCTTTTTCTCTGATTTTTCGAAGTTTCGAATGTTTATGACGTCACAATGGCTGGGGGGTCCCGCACAGGCGGGACGGGCGCGTGACATCATAAACATTCGAAATTTTGAAAAATCATAGAAAAAGATCTAGTCATCTAAAGAGAGAACGGCTGGTGTAAAAATTCTCAGAATAAGGTCTAATTCCGATTACAAATTTTTAAAAAAATCAGGCGCACCCCCCCCCCCCCCCCATTAAGTTTAAATAAAAAACCCCAAGGTTTCCAATTATTTCCGATTAAACTATTAGAAATCTAAATTATTTAATGGATACTCGAAAGTTTGAAAACAACCAAGTTTATTAGGAAATGCTTGCATACGAGTCTGCCACACATTGGGACATTTTCATATCAACCACTACACAACAAGGTAGTGAAGTAAGGTTCATGTACCCAAGCATCAAAATAAGAAAACAGTTGATTGTTCTCTACGCGACACAGTGAGTCTATTTTATTTATTGGTCGCGTGAGCAAGACTTGCTTAGTTTTCGTGACGATTTTTCAGTTTATGTGCCAAAGCAAAGACATGAAAATGTCAAAAGAAAAGTACTATCTACTTAACTCCCAAAAAATTATTTTCCAGAACGATTGAATGATCGAAATGTAAGGATTTTACATGAGACAAGTGCCTACGTAGTCTAGTAGCCTAGTACTATATCGTAGAATAGTAGCCGATTTTTTTTAGTACTAGTCACGTGATTCTTCGGTGTCAAGGGATTTATTACTGAACAATTTTCATCAGACCTGTATTTCAAAACGAGTTTTATTCAGCTCAATTTAGATGCACCAATTATTGGCAAAATAAAAACGAAAAACATTTTACAGCTGTTCGACTGTCCTAGAAGATGAAACCAAGGTTTTTCATAAAAGTGCCAAGATGGCTTCCTCCGTTTCTGCTGCCAGTACTTCGACGCTTGGTGGTTCCACCGTAATTTGTTGTGGCACGGCCGTGTTATGGGACTTTTTTAAGTGTCTTATGACCATCGCCTTGGTTTTTCCTTTGAAAGGACACAAGGAGCAACAGAACCTGGGTTCAACGCCGCACTCGTACTGGAGGTGTCGGTTCAAATGTTTCTTATATTTGTAAGATCTGGAGCACTTCGAGCAAGGGAAACGTGCTGAAATAAGAAGATTTGTTTGTTATTGAGAAATCAAAACTAGTTACTATTCAAATAATGAATCAAGGGTGAATATAATTATCCAAATTTTCCTAAATAGTTTCGATCTTGGAAATTAGAGTCGAGAGTACTTGTATTTACCAATATCTTAGAAGACAACAACAGAATTACTCCATCAAAATTCGATTCGGAAGAAACCGAAAGAAAAAATATTATACCAGAAAAAATTGATGGTTAACGTTTCAAGCTATGTAGAATCCTAACATCGAATAGGTCCGCCGACCGCATTCCGGACTGCATTGAATGAAATTTCGCATATCGGGTCCATTTGGGGTCTAGTTGCGCCCAAAGCTTTTAGATATTGCCAGTCAGGTCTAAGCGGTAAAAATTGGGGGAAAACGTTAGCCATAGCTTTAAGACTTTTGATATAAAGGTATTGTTTTTTAATTGTTTTAAACTTTGGGCACCGCCCAGACCTTTGGGGAACCAACCGCTCCCTTAATTAGGTTAAATTACCTAAATATTGAATATTCCATGTTGTGTTTCCATTGATTCAAGACAGAGTTAAACCATGATACTTGCATTTTTCTAGCCATGCATGAAGGACCAAAATCTCTTAATTGAAGGATGAACTTTACAGAAAAATGATAAACCGTTTTGTAACAATATGCACCGTTTTTGAATCCCTATGAGAACCAAATTATGATGATAACATCCTAGAAACAGAGTACCAGAAAACCTAACTTGTATTCCTGTCGACTCTTAATTTTTTCAACAACGAAAATGCATATCCTTCAGAAAAGTTTTTCTCACCTACGACAAAATCCTTCGGAGTTTTGACTAATCTGTGGCTTTCGACATGTTTCAAGAAACTGTCCCTCGATCTCCCCTGGTAGAGACACTCCGAGCAGCTGAATATGCGGGAACTTTGGTGCTTTTGCCTGAAGTGTCGTCTTAAAGTTTTTCGATATTGATAACGTCTGGGGCACTTCGGGCACTTGAAATAATCTGAATTCATAACATAAATTGGTGTAAGTTTAATTATTACCCATTAGATGTTTGAATTCCCCCAATTTTCCTCATTTGAATGAGGGCACAAAAATATTTCGACTCTCATTCAAATTTCAGAGGATATCGGTAGATTCGGTTAAAAATAGTGCACTAAATTGAAGTATCTACTATCTTGAAGTATCCTACTTGAAGTATCTTTTTTCGGGACACCACTTATTTCGTCTAGTTCTTCCTGCTGGGCTATATAATTTTCTTCATTTCCTTCACTCTGAAAATTTTCCTTTTCTTTCTGCGCTTCCATATCTTTCTTTTTCTCAGCCATCTGATCCTGTTTCCTCGAGGTGTCGATGTGGAGAATTTTGATATGCTCTAAGACAAGTCCTTCTTCTTTCGACGTGAAGGGACAAACAGTGCAACTGAACAGGCACGCTGTAAGAGAAATCACAAATATTATATTTTCACCTCTTCAAAAAAATCCAGATAGTACATACCTACTTAGGAATTAACTCAATATTTTCAAAAAATTAGACACTGTTAAAAGGTATTTCTTCCTCAAGCAATCATAACGCTTAGTTCTGATCGACGATACACACACAGACCGATATCCTTAGGAAATTGTGAAATGGGATTCAAGTGAAAGTTGTCTTCTTATACCAGTATAAAGTGCCTAAGGGAACGACATACTTAATGTAGACTTGGAAATCTCTTTCTTCGTCTGGACATCTTTTATTTCTTCCAGTTTTTCATTCTGAGCTTTTGTTTCTTCTTCCTGCTCTTCGCTCCGGATATTCACATTCTCCGTCTGTTCTTCCTTCCTTTTCTCTTGCTCTTTATTTTGTTTTGATAGTCTCGGGTGGCCATCGTGGCGTCCTTTGTAATGTTGGATAATACGTTGTTTCGAAATCGACGTGAAGGTACATAACATACAACCGAACTTGGGTCCCACTCCACAGTCGTACTTGATGTGAATATTTAAATTCTTCCGGAATTTAAAAGACCTGGGGCAACTCGGGCAAGCGAAGGACACTGAAAAAATAACACCTATTAGTACTCATCATGATCATAATATTACAATTACCTTTTGGATTCCTCGCAGTTGTGGATCAACGGAAGAAAAGAACGGCTGGCAAAGCCTACTATCCCCCCCCCCCCCCTTTTGAAGGAAGTGGTTGCCTCACCTCTCTGTCACCAAAAGAAAGAAGCCCAGAGATGGGAGATACTTTGTGAGCCTTCATCTTCTTCAAGTGGAACATGACTGCGCCATGTGTGATTCCCTTTAATTGCAGTAATTTTCAGTGATTGCGGTTAGGCGCCTGTGTCCTCATCGCCGCCTTAAGGCCAACATCGTCAGCGTAAAAAACACAGTTTCAATCGTTCTGGTCGATGTTATCAAAAATGGGTTCAGTAGCCGATTCTGTCTCGAGTCAGACTAGGTGGAAGATTCTTTTCCATGTAGCAGACTATAAACACTACATATTCGCCTTTTCTAGGCTATCTATTTAAATTTGAGCTCACCCCTTACTCTCACAATTCTAATACAAGAGAGGTATGTATTTCAGAGAAACAAAAACGAATCGACAAAATAACGTAATTTATACTCTTTTACACCAGTAACAACTATTATAATAAGCAAATCAAATAAATTTATTGACTTGATTGGATAAATTACATTTTACAAAGAAACATACTCGCACATACCCATAAATCGATACGTAGTGAAACTGATCGGAATAAACATAAGCTATATTAAATTCCATTGTTGGAAATTCCACATATCATTAGAAAGTAATTGAAGGTTCAGCTTATACCTTACAGATTCAGACACCACCATCATGAGATTTAAAATCTTCAGGAATAGGCTTAACTTCAAAGAGGAAAAAAAAAGCTGACAATTTTATTCAATCTCCCTAAGAAGTAGAAGATTCCTAGTTGTTAATGTTTCTAACCCAATCATTGGTGAGGTACAACTTCTCACTTTTCTTTCAATAAGGGTATGATTAGAGAGTATCAAAAATTGTAGAAAGAGAATTTGGCTTGAGGTGCCTGGTGATGATGTGCTGCTGCATGTGCTGTCTGTATTTGGCCCGGTAGGAGCAGTGCGGGCACTGGTGGGTAGGTTGTTTGCCACACTCGTACCGCAAGTGTCGCATGAGGGCGCCTTTGCTCAGGTATATTTTGGAGCAGATGTTACAGCCAAACTTTCCACTGGTGTCTGGACGAATGACTGAAAAAACGGCACCAGTCACCATAAAAAAGCGATAAACCACCATGAAACTCGAAAAAATGAAAGGAGATATATTGGGAACATACTGAGCACGTAGACCCAAGCTGAGATTCATCCAAGATTAAAATTCATCTGACTCGCTTGTTAGGCTTACAGGCAACATAGTAAAGCAGCAGTAGACAAGCCTTATAATTTCAAACAAATAAAGCTGTTTTCCTATTGAATTGTACGTAATTTAAAAATCAAACCGGCTCTCCAAGGCTTTATCTAGGATTTTCCCAAGAATTTGGTAAACTTAATAGTTCCGTTTACCTAATTATTTGGTTTATTGCATTCAGAAAATATTCTTGTAGATTGTGGGAATTTTACAACAGAATAATTACTATTTAGACAACATTTTTAATAGGAAATGTTATTTCTATCACACTTTATTTCAGTTAAGTAGATAAACTAAGTCTCGTTTGCAGTAACCACGTCAGTAATATTCACAGGGGTTTTCAACAAGATTTCTATACAATTTCCTATTTCAGTTAATTAAACGCCGTCAATTTTATTTTCACAAAGCGAACTCTATTCGAATTACCAGTTACAATGAAACATTAAGTTGGTAATATTGACTCGTAATTTTCAATGTTCTATAATTCCTCGATTGAATTCTGTTCAGTCGGTTTCCCTTTAGAAAGTTACACCTATGACATAGCTGGGTCAGCCGCTCATTTACAACACACGAATCAAGAAATTTGTGGAGATAGGTACAGTACATGAGTAGAATTACGGATTCAAATAATAAATTTTTAACATCCTTCCAAGGGTCTCCAGATTTTTTCAAGCCTCGACTGAACTGAGAGTACCCTCATACGCTGCTAGTTCGACCCTAGGACAAAATATGATAATGGTACAATGATTAACAGATGCAGCAAGAGGGGATGAGTAACTACGAGTAAAGTTGAGTGGGATGGATATTTTGTTACAGTCCAGCTGAAAAGAAGAGTACAGAGGTACTTTGAAAAGCCCAAGATTATTGTACCCGTACTCTCAAACCTTTAAACTTTCCATCTGGTAGGTATGCACTTAGCTTCATACCATGCCCAAAAACCAGAAAACCTATTCACCAAAATAGAGATACGTCCTATCCCTAGATAATGAAATATTTTGAGATCAGACACATGATGTGAGCAGTAACACGTCTCACATCTTCCAAAACTTTCAGACAAGACTTTCATCAAATTTTCAGACTTTCATTACAAGAAACACGCTGGTACAGCATCTTAAAGATTTCGATACATTTTTTAATGTAATTATCACTCGTATTATTGTTGTGTGTACAGTATATAGAGAATCAATTAACAAAGCTTTGTCTCGATGGATTCATACTATTGTTATTCATGAAGATCAAAAATTAAGAATCGGAATAGAAATAAATAAGGGGAATTTTAAACATGATTAGCCAGATATATGTCGGCATGCCTTCCAGCAAGATGGATTTTGAGACTAGACTTCTGTTTGCTCCTGTAAGGGCAAAGCGGACAGTGGAATTTTGGCTCGATCCCACACTCATATCTTCGATGACGTCCAAGATTCTCGCGGTATTTGTAGGTTTTAGAGCAGCGATCGCATTTGAAAACTAAGGAAAGAAATAATATGACATGAAACTTCAAACAATGAAAAACAGGGAGAGTTTTGACCTTTTGAGTCAATATATCAGAGCATTGTATTATGCGTGTTCCAATGTTGCCTGTTTCTATGTAAAAACATCATACGAGAAAAATCTATAAACTTAGCATCTAAGGTCCACATTCAGTGCGTAACCTCAATTCGTGTCATTTCCACCAATCTGCAAATAATTCGACGTAGGTGACTTATGTCCACTTGAAAGTAACTCCTGAAGTGATACCGTACAAAAATGTAATCTCTACCGTTATTTTTAAGAGGGGAGCTAAGAGGTTATTTTGTCGGTCTGCACAACGGCAACCCTCGGCGCACTCCTTGTTATGCTGATTAGTGACAGCTACGTAACTACTTTTACCTACCTGGCAAGACACCTCACTGTTGAGCATTGACTTTGAGTTGAATTGCTTGAGAATGTCTCCTTCCAATTCCAAAAATCTATTACTTCAAGTAAAAAAAGTCAAGAATCTGAAAACTCTAAAACGGTTCTTAAAATGAACACTATTCTTACCTTGTCTACTTCATATTCACCGACAAATTCAATATGCAAATAGTAACTCTCCTTTCTAATTCTATAATCCTATTCATTAAAAAAAATGCCACCAAGTAAGTCAATGAAACAGTAAATACATCTTGAGTAACAGGGAAATGAAATTAAAGAACAGTTAGTGTATGCAAAAATATCTAATAACTATATTTCTAACAAAATTATTTACAACATTTCGCTTATCAGCTACCTATAATAATTTTGAATATCTGCTGTTAGGTACACACAAATTATTTTCTTATTTATAAAACTAATTTACTAACCAATTTTTCATCAGTGCATTCGGAGCAAGACTAACTTTTTTCCCGATCCCCTGCCTGGTGCACTGACAACATGACAACATCTCTTCATCTTCTTCCTTTTCACGTTTTTAGCTGTGGAAGAGGACTGTGAATACTTAGGGAAAAGGATGGAGTTGATGTGAGATTCATTATCCCCTCTCGAAAGGCGTGTGTGGATAAGTACGGAGGTGCCTATATCGTTTGTAGGTACTTCCCTCCTCTTCTGTCCCTTGGGGTAACCGCTCGTCCAAATGTTGGCTGATTTTTATATGTCAGCTATTTTACACTACATTGCACATAGAAAAATTGTGATTGGGATTAGGGTATGTAGTAGGTACAACTTTATTTATCAACGAAAACGTAATAAAGTTTATTTACAAGTTAGATGGAAAGAAGAATAATGTAAAAATAAAAGAAAAATAAGCCACGTAAAAAGTGAAATGTAACAATAATATTAAATACATCAAACATCTAGATGATAATATTATTGTGATTGCATCAATTATAAATGTAATTGCATCAATATTAGAGGACGTTCCAGTCGATACTTACCAATGTACTTACTTCATGACGAAATGTTTACCTCGATGTATACCTTGAAACATTTTGATTTCCCTCATGAAAAATTACGATGTAAAATCAAGGTCACATCTATAAACATTTATTACTCCGAACAAAAAATACATTTTAACAAAATGAAATTGGGGTTTCTCAGGCATCGAGAAATTTAGGTGGGTGATTGAAATTACGAAACAACATAAAGAGAGCTTCATTGGAACTGATGTAGTTGATCTTGTAACTGCTTATGTAGTTATCATGAAAATCGTTTAAACATGGAAGTTCACCGGAGTACATTCAGTTACTTGACAAGTTGGAATGCATTCGAAATTCATTTTGGTACCAGGACTCAAAAACAAAATATTTAGAGCAAGATTCGTCATAATTATTTTCTCAACCATATAAAACCCGAAAATGGCCGTTTATACTGATTCCAGTATTTAACGTATTTTTCAAAGACAAAGGCTTTTGGAAATTTTTTATGACTTAGGAAAAGAGATACCATGCGAATTTCATCAAATTTCAGGCATGGGCTGAAAACAACTTTTTAAAACTTGGTTCCTTCCCGAATAATTGATATGGAGTGTAGAAATTGTTGTCAATTTATCTTCACATTATATAGAAATAAACAATAAAAACGCATTTTTGTATGTAAAAAAAATTCAAAGAACAACAATTAAGTATTAAACGTTTAAATACAAATTAATGTTCCTAATATCCGAAATCACTCATATTTTGTCATCTAGAAATGAAGCCTCAAATTCGTGTTGAGCAACGCTGCAAATTATTACAGAATGATTAATCATTTTACTGTATAAATCACCCTTCTGCATAGAAGGCAGATTTTTCATTATAAATACCTACTACCTTTGCTATCCGAGAGTTGTGGGTGCCTTCATTCCGAAATTTGATTAACGAAACTTATTCAACACGAAACTTATTCAAAGAAACGAACAATGATCGCATTTGGTCAGCTTAAATTTGAACGGAAATTAGGCCTCTTTTGTGATTTACACTTTTTTTTTTATTTATTGTAAAAGTTTCTAAAAATTCAGTTATATTTCAAATTACCGGATATATTAACGGATTACATTGAAACAAAAATCCATTAAATTTCGAGGGGGTTACAATTTACTTTCTTACTCGATTCCAAAGGTTCATTATTGACAGTAATACACCAAAATCATTTTCGTTTTCACTGTTTAGCTGGTTAAGAAAAGTAAACAACAATTGACAAATTTTATTAATAAAATTACGATTATTATTGATAGATAAGTAGAATCTTTGCAATCACAATTTATTTCAATAATTATTACAAAATGCTAAAATGTATTCACAGCTCTTTTGAACATAACAATAATTTGAAGTATCCACAATCAGTCGTTAAATATCTACCTATTCACTACCGTTGTTCCAGGATCTATTATTGATAGGTTAGTTGTTATGATTTGATCCAAGTTTGACTTGAAAAAATATTAAGATTCCTACTTAGTTAATTGAGTAAATAGGTATGGTGAACGTGAACCATCTGACTAGAATTGACTAATGAAAATATCACGGATTGGGATGAACTGGTAGCTGGTCGCTAATTATTCCCAAATAATTTTGAGAGATAATTTTTATGAAGCTCGAAGGGTAAAATTAATGTATTTTTTTTATTGCGTGCACATTACTAGTAATAACTCTTGATAACAAGTCCAAAGCTGCATAGAACGAATTTGGAGTTGGTTTAGGCAACAATCAAGTTTGGAACATGACGAACCATTATTTTATAATCGGCGTATCTACATTCTCATAGTTTCATTCATAATGTGTTATGTGTTCGGCGATTTTGGATCCAACTTTCGGTTTTATGTGTGGTAACTTTGATGAACCAGATGAATCCCAAGGTAACTAAGTAATGTAGTGGGTTTGAAATGTTAATTGTTTTTTGTACGGTTTTGACACCCAAGACACACACATCTTCCAATCTAGGTGCAAGTAGGAAAAAACTAATGTATGACCACCTACAACTAGAGTTATCTTCATTGCTAGGTGCCTGATTGATTATAAATTTGTGGGACGACAACTCTGTATGAACGTCGGTACAAGTATGTAAGGTAAGGAGTGGATCCCCGCGCCAGTGTTATGGCTGCGACCTTATGTGGTGTGGTGTGGAAAAAGTGCCACGGAGTTACTCGAGTTGGGCATCTCGGCAAATGTACTCTGTGGTATTACCACCAGTGTTCTTCTCGACTCAAGCCTAAACTGGTGGTCAACCTTTTTTCTGGTTCAAGTCGGATAGCTAATATGAGATTATGGTCTTCAAGATATACCAAAAAAATTAAGATGCCGCCACCACCATGGACGTAGGACAAATATGCCAGTAGATTTGAAGATAGATGCGTGAAGCGTATACATACATTACAGCCACCCATCCACCCAACCCATTAGCTAAGTGGTAAGCGCCACCACGAATTTAAACTTAGATATCACATCAGGTTGTACCCACATGTCATGTACACATGAGTAACATAAATCACAACATAAACCCAGCTTATCATTCAGTCTCATTTCGGGGTGACTCACATTATGGCCATAACGCATGTACAATACTCTCCATTTAATCCCTAACAGCATCGTCATGAGAGGAATCTGGGTGCCAGCTAAAGTTCCAGAAGCATGTGCATGTCTTGCTGCTGAGAACGGTGCAAAACTTTCAGTAAATTTTTGAATTAAATTTTAAAAATTTCACTTTCAAATTAACCTTTTTTTACCCAATAAAATATAGTTTAAACTGAATGAGAAAAACTTCAAATCATCGAAAAATAACCAAATTATAACACAGAATTTCCCTTTAAGCTTCAATCCCTAGTTCATCCGCTCAACTTTCACCACCATTTCCATTTCCTCGTTGACGATTTTGGAGACATTCGAATGTTTTTTGAACACGTGGGTCCTCATAGAAGACTTGTGTTTGGCTTTGTGGTCACAGAACGGGCACGTGAATCTTGGCAACTGACCGCATTCGTAGTTCAGATGTCGCGTCAGATCCCGTTTGTGTTTGTACTTCCTCACACAGTTTGGACAACCGTAGATTTTGTTATCTGCAAAATATTGCCCGAAGCCTATAGTTAGGAAAGCGAAGTAACAATAAATAAATTATAACAACAATATTCAAGCACTCTTAATTAAAAATAAAAATAGCTACCTACAGAACAAACCCCCAATATTTACACAGAGTAGGAATGTGCTTACCGAAATAAAGCTAAAATGTTGCACGAACGTCGTAAACACTTCAAAATAATTTAAAGTGAAGAACTTAAACATATAGAAGAAAAAAATTATAACAAATATCCAATAACATTGGATTACTACCCTTGAAGTAGTCCAATTTTCAACTATGACATTTTTTTCATTGAATAAATATTAATTCACAAACACACTCAAATATCCACTGTATTCGTATATCCCACTTTTCTGTTTAATAATTTATCTCGAAATGTACATTTAGCAATGTACATTTCGAAGGGGATAGTTAACCTACAATCTATTTTACCATCAGATATGTACTTATACTTTGAAAAATATTTCATCTTACTATTCAAAACGCTGCAAATTATTACACGAAGGTTTATTATTTTTCTATATAGATCACTCGTCTGCAAAGAACATGGCTTTGCCATTGCAACCATAGTTACTACCTACCTACCACACACCTACTTCACAATCAAGTTTATTTGGAAGAAATAAACGCTTCACACTCAGTTCGAAGAAACAGGGATTATTAGAAATTATTATTATACCCTAATTATTAGGAAATTCGATTAATGGATGCAGAATTGAGTACAACTCGAAGAAACTGACAACGATAGCATTTTGCTTAGCTAAATTTTGAGCGGAGATTAGGCCTCTTTTGCGATTCAAAATTGTGAAAATTGATTGCAAAAATTAAAAATCTTAAGTTCTCGTAGGGAGCGAACGGTTTGTCCTACAGAGCTCTGGGTGGTCTCAACACATTCTAAAAATGCAATACTATTCAAAAGTGACGGAAAAACAATACCTTTATATCAAAATTTTTGGAGTTAGCATTTTCAAAATTTCAATCCTGATTATTCAACCCTTAGAAGTGACTGACATCAACCAAAAGCTTCGGGACACAACTAGACCCCAAATGGAGCCCGTATACGGAAATTTTTTTATTCGATTTTCGGATTGCACGTACCTTGAAACGTAAACCAACAAATTTTGAGGGGGGTTAAACTTTTTTTTTCTTAGTCGATTCCAAAGGTTCCTATTGAAAATAATAAACCAAAAATAAAGAATGTTAAAACACGAAAACATCTAATTTTCTCTCCATTAAAACTTGTAGGTATTCAGGAAAATTTGATAACATCAAATAATATAAAATAATTAAATTTATTTCGATTTAATCAATTATCATTAATTAGATTACTTTTAATTAAACTCACTTGGATCAGTAGACAGATCAGTGTAACGCTAAGATATGATTTATTTTCTTTAAAATACCATGACTATCATTTCAAATTCTTTCAGGTGCGAGCGACCTAGTAAGGTAAGGTTTTAGTTTTTCATCAAGAATATTAGAAACATGAGGTTTTAGTTTGAGACAATTTGTTTTTACAGAGAAAAGGTACCTACCATAAATGTTTCTTCCCTTGAAAATCAGATTTTCATTACCTAAATGTAAGTACGGTAGTCTGAACCACTTTGGATATCAGTATTTTGGTTACAGATAACGCAGTGCCGGTGCAGAAATTTGTTTTTCGAGATCACTTTGACCTAACTTGTGCACCAAGATAAAATGCTGTTTTAAATGGTGTTTGTGCCTAAACTGTTTGAAACAGTAATCGCATGCGAACATGGGCTCAACTCCACACTCGAAGTCGATGTGCCTCTTCAAATGACGTTTGTTCATGTACTTTTTGGAACATTTTGGACACTGGAACGGCCGTTCAACTGAAAAATAGAACAGATTCTTACAATAATCAGTCCTCGAGTATAATATGGTACGTATGAAAATACATACAAACTTTCGTCGTTTGTAAAAAAAAAAAAAAAATGCCGCCAAATTTTAAGAAATGAATGGACAAGATGTAATGCTAGGTAACTACCTACCCATCCATTTATCTCAGACGATAGCTCTTCAATCATCAATTATACTTCGGTTGTAGGATCCCAATCAGATTGACTAATTGACTAATTATTAATTTAAATCACACTCAAATTTCAAGTTGTGAGTTGGTGTAGGTACGTTTATCGATAATTGCTCATTGCGAGCAAATCAGGTTCCGTACAGCCTTTCATATCCCAAGTCAATTAAACGTGTTTGAAAAATGTCCGCTATTGTTTTATTTTCATTCGGATTAAAATAAATCATACATTTTACCCCCAGATGTTCAAGAAAAAATCAAATACGAGTATTTGATTACGTGAAAAATCATCTCATGATAGGTAACAAAGTTCCTCCACTCAGTGCAATCACTTTAATATGATTTCATGTTTAAACGAACAGAAGATTTCGGATTATTAAATAATCTGAAACCAGAAAAAACAAAATGAATAGGTAAACACAATTTGCTAAACTAATTTCCATAAAACTTCGTACCCGTGGCATTATCTAGAAGAATTGGCACCCACAAGCACATATCTGTAGGTACCCATCGAAATAAGAACAAAGTGAATCCGAAGGTCTTGAGAGCAAGTAGCAACGGAAATAATTGTAGAATACAAAATAGTGAGAATGTTCTTTTGAAGAATATTCTCAAATAGATAATATAACGGAATCTGTTCATAATAAGATGCATTCGACAACACGGTGTTGCCCACAGACTAAACACGAAAAACGTTACCATGAATTTACCATGATGATGATATAATATATCATCATTGATTATATATATTATATATAATGGGGATCCCTTCCCCAATCCATAAATCCGTTTTCCGAATATTGAAATAACTATTTATAGGTTTGTTGTTTTGTAACTTTTTCACATTGATTATATTTGTGTACGAAGATAATGTGTTCTTTCAAGTGGTGTTTATGTTTGAATTTTTTGTGGCAGAAATCACAAGGGAACATGGGCTCTACTCCGCATTCGAAGTCAATGTGTCGTTTCAAATTCTGTTTGGTCCTGTACGTTTTGGAACAGTTCAGGCAGTGAAAGGGTCGAATATCTGAAAAACAAAGGAATCATCAGTCAGATCCTCCTCCTTATCTATATCTAGGTAGCAAAATATCCTATCCAGCAACTGTGCCCTACAAAAAAAAAAAGCTGCAAATTATCACACAAAGATTTATTTTCTGGACAGATCACTCGTACAGCTTTACCATTGTCAGTTACTACCAGTAAAAAAAAAAAAACAAGGGCACAGCCACACCCCAAATGGAGCCCATTTACCAAATTTTAACAAAATCGGTCCATCGTAACTAAGGAAAGTGCCACGTACGAAGAACGGAGGACCTTCAGACAAATTTTCATTCGATTTTTGGATTGTACGTAGCTTGAAACGTAACCAACCAATTTTGAGGGATGTTACTTCTTTTTCTTGGTCGATTCCAAAGGTTCAATATTGAAAATAATAAACCAAAAATTACATCGAACTTACTTTTTCTTGTCGTCCTTACAAGAACGAGCGTTGATCCTACAAGTCTGCTTTTATCCGTGCTCTAATATGAAAAAGATAATCTCCAATTTCTGAGGGCCTCACAACGTACAAAACACTGCATACTTGTACAACGTACAAAGATACTTGTATATCAACGTATATATCAAAGCTACTTGTATATCAAAGTATATATCAAAGATACTTGTATATCAACGTACAAAGATACTTGCATATAAACCCAACTGTTGAAGGTTCGAAATATATACTTAAGACATACTTTCGGAATCGAATGAGACTCAATACTTGAACACTATAAGGTAAGAAAGATTTCACTCTATACGCAAATGAAACCGGCAACTACAACAAATGAAATCTATACTTATCTGGAAAGATATTGGGATGATGGTTATCTGGAGGAGAGGAATGAGAGAGGATCTGTACGATTGTCAAGTATCTTGTGTAGGAATAATAATTTATATAAGACAATTTAATAATCGCTTTATTTGGTTATGTCTAAGCCACGGTACACGTGAATGTTGGCAATGTGGCCTAACAAGTGATGTTTACGTTTGAATTTTTGATGACAGAATTCGCAAGTGAACATGCGTTCCACCCCGCACTCTAAGGTGACGTGGCGATTCAAACTACATTTGTACCGGTAATTTTTTAGACAATTAGGGCACTGGAACAAACCTGGAAAAAATCCAACAAAAACGTAATAAGTATGAGATCTTTTTTTTTATTCTCACTTCTCTCTTGACGAAAATTATCAAACAGTTTAATAAATAGAAATGGAATTTAACACAAAAGGAAGTTAACAGAAAAAGTGCACAAAATTGAAATTGAACTGAATTTGAAATAGGTAGTGATTTTGTATGGTTTGAAATAGTTTGGGTTTAGAATAAGGTGTTTATTCCTAGGAATGATTATTGTTTATTATTCTTGTGTATGAAGATAACGAGGTCTCCCATGTGTTGTTTACGTTTGAATTTTCGTTTGCAGAATTGGCAAGTGAACATTCTCTCTACACCGCACTCTAAAATGGTGTGTCGTTTCATGTTTCTTTTATGACGGTAACTTTTGAAACAATTCGGACACTGCAACAAATCTGGAAAAATTAAATGTCTTAGTGTGTCATTTGGTATAAATACAGCACTATACTGAACGTTCAGGGTGTTGTATAGGTGGATGTAGTATAGGCTAGTACTTGTACCATAATGTTAAAAACTTGAGACATCCACGACAGACACTTTCCACTCTTGTAGTAGAAAACTCTTTTTCTTCTGAAATTCTTCTTGCCTTCGCCCATCCCAGTAGGGAAAGGTCGGATCGGAACTCCAGGTAGAACGAAAAGCGGGGAGTGTGGATGTGAAAGGGGAGCCCTTTCCGCCAATGACTTTTGCATTTATGAGATTTGAGCCAACTCCACCGCACACAAAAACGGAGTATCGCGGGTAGATAATAGATAGGTAAGCCATATTGTCAATTTGATTTAATCACGTTTTCCAAGTTAGTTGAATACCTGCAGGATCACAATTTTATTTTGATTGAGCTCTCGTGAATACAGATAACGTGGTCATTCAAGTGATGTTTACGTTTGAATTTTTTTGAACAATAGATGCAAGTGAACATTGGCTCAACACCACACTCTAAAGCGATGTGACGTCTCAAGGAACCTTTGTGGCGGTATCTTTTGAAGCAATTCGGACACTGGAACGAATCTGGAAACAAGCCAATATCGTGCAGGTTGGGTCAGTTATTATACAAACTTACCACAATATAGTTCCCAATTCTTCGCCAAGGAGTTTATTCATCACCAGAAATATTCCAATTTTTGATAAATTGAAGAAACTTAATCTAGAAGAGGTAGAGAAATAATTTTAGTCAACCTAATCCACAATTTTTTTAGCCTGATTTAAAAAAAAATTTTAATCGAAAGTAGACCTCATCCTGAGAATTTTGACACCAGACGTTTTCTTTTTGGATAAGTAGATCTTTTTCTAAGATTTTTCAAAGTTTCAGATGTTTATGACGTCACGCGCCCCTCCCGCCTGGGCAGGACCCCCCCGCCAACTGTGACGTCATAAACATTCGAAACTTTGAAAAATCTTAGAAAAAGGTCTTCTTACGCTAGAAGGTCGCGGTTGGTGTCGAAATTCTCAGAATGATGTCTAGTTTAGATTAAAAATAACAATAAAAAGTTTTTCCGACCCATGCGCACGCCCATTTTATCACTCTCCATTCATGAAAAACAGGAGTAGCTAGGATCCCAACACATGGCGATGTACGTGGAAAGGATGACACTCAGACTGGAGGCGGAGCCTTTAGGCCTATATGCGTGACCTTCCCAAGGTCTTTGCATTAATGCCCCATTGTATCCTTTTTCAGAAACTCGACGACTATGGTATAAGAGGACTGCTAGCGGCCGCTAGAGTCCTACCTGACTGGGAGGTTTCAGCTAGTTGAGGTTCAGGGGTCTCAATCAGCGTGCAATAGCTCTCCGTGTAGGGTTCCACAAGGTTCAATATTAGGTTCCATGCTATTCATAGCACTCATGAATGATCTAGGCAGTTACGTTGGAGTCGTTATTTATGCCGATGACTTCCAATTTAGTGAGCTCGGATAGAGACTTCAGCAAAATGGAGTCAAAATCCTTCAGCCAGATTGAACAAGCTGAATACTGGTTTACATCAAATCGATCAAAAGTTAATCTTAGCAAAATTCAGTCGATTGTAGTAACCAATATAAATTATTCTGAGTCAAGTCCCATCAAGCTTCTGGGGTCCCAATCAGACTACCGCATGCGGTGGGCTACTCACCTAGATCAGGTGTAGACATAGCTCTCTAAAAACTTGCTCCTGATACAACGACTAGCACCGTGCGTTTCAATAAGCGTTTTCCTGCTTACCATGGTCTGATCATGTTCAAAGGATTTTCCGATATCAGAATAGGGTCATAAAGACCGTGACACGTGCACCCACCGAGTCCACGCCAAACCCTTATCTCAGCAGATAAATGTCTTAACGATAAACGGCATATACATATACACGGAACTTCTGTATACCGATAGAAATCGGAAAAACATCCAACGTGCAACATCTGAGTTCCTTTCAAATGAGACCAGGCAAAGAAACCACCTCTTTGTCGACTCTCAAGGACCCAGTCCCGATTCACATAATTTTGTTCTGTTCTGCTGAACAAAATCCCAAGCTGAATAAGTGAAAGCGGGGAATCAAGATTCAAAAGGACGATCAAAGCAACGCTAACTATCAATCCACTACTCAAAATCGACGATATACACCAAATAGACTTCAATAACGATCAGCAATTAACTATTGGTCGTGTATTAATTATTGATAAATTATGAATTGGTAAGTTATGAATTTTAAATACCTGAGTATTTATATTTGTAAAAGGACTCATTCATGTCCTTTGTAAATATCGAATAAATATCTATCCATTTAAATACCTAATTATCAGCTCCTTAAAAATACGATATATTAAAAAGAACCTGCATTATAAAACAATGAAAACAGTTTAATTTGAAAAATAAATATTATATAATACAAAACGTAAGTAGATAGTACGTACATATCACAGATTATTTTTGATCAAACATTTTTTTCAATAAGAAAATATAAAAAAATAAAAATTGTAAGTACATTATTATTAGGTATTATTTTTTTTGTAGAAAAGTCCAATGGATCAAACATTATGTAAATTTTAAAAAACTGCTCTGTAGGAATCGTTGGTATCCAATGTTTTTAGTAAACTCTTAAGTAGTACTTTAAGAATATACATTTCTATACATTAATTAAATTAGGCGTGGTTACGCGGAGAATACCATAGACATTAGAAGAACATCGGAAGCAACAACGATTATATCCACACCCCGTAAAATCAACATGGAAAACAAGTTACTATGATGTTTGTGAACATCCTTTCACATATAAATATCACAGATAATTTTTGAACAAAAAGCTGTAGTCTAGAAACCTAGATCTACATGAAAAGGTTTTTCAAAAGATGATTTATAAGTATGTACCACAAACAAAATTTTACAGTATAGAATACTGTATAGTCCGAAAAAATAAAGAATGATATTCGTCGATTGTCAAAGATGAAATCATTTTTATCACTAAATTACAGTGAAATGGCTCCCTCAATAACAATACAAAAATCTTACCTCCAGCTATGCTTGCTTCCGTTATTTTCGAAAGACACAAAAAGTTGAAAATTTTTTCACCATTTTCCATTCGTGAGTTAAACAACTAGAAAACATGAAGGCTCGAAAACTACCCCTCAAGCGTATCTTCCCATGTTCTGATCATGGTTGTACACGAATTGGTAGGTACATAGGTACACACCCATTTTACCTACAACATTGATTGCCATGAATTTTAAGTTTGCATTTGTCAGAAGTGATTTCGGGAATTAACTTTTTCAAGAAAATTCGTGATGTTTATAGACAATATGGGTCTTGAGATGGAATTTGTGTTTGAACCTCTTGCAGCAGAAGGGACACTGGAACTTGGGCTCCTTGCCGCATTCGTAGTTGAGATGCCGGATGAGATGACATTTGTTCTTGTAGGTACGACCGCATTTGGGACACACGAAAATTTTGTCTGTAACGAGATCAAGTTCGTACGAGAATAAAGTATGTGAGGCAGACTAGACAAAGGCACAATGATCAACATATTGTAGCACACTTCTATGCAAGAAAATCAAAATGTGGGTATTTCATTCCTGAAAAAAAATTATTCTCAAAATTTTTTTAAACAAATTTTCAAAAAAAAAAAAAAAATACAAAATAGTCAATATGGAACAATTGGACATTTTTGTTCAAAAGCGTTTTGGAAGATATTATTACAGGCATTACTATCGCATCCTGTCTATTCGTATTGTAAAAGTAAACAACTACTTGTGGAAGAATTTTCGTTCTGGCGTCTCAGACGTCATCAGATTGCTTCCAAATGGAGTGAAGAGGGTTCCACCAACGCCCCAACTCGAAAAATCATTAGATCCCGCCCACAAGCAGCCACCAATCCAAATAATCTCCTGAGCCGACTGGCCTGAACTTCGGTGACCGAACCGGTTTATTGAACCAGCTAACAATAATTGTTGGTAGCCAATTAGTAACAAAATTAAAGAGCTTTTTAAAGGTTATTTTGGTTTAATTGAAACTAATTGGACGCATTACATATATTTACATGTATATACAACATGGATACATTTTAAAACATAAATAAATTAAGTGGAAATTACACATTTATTTGAATAATTTCGACCATGGAATGGATCAACTAACAACAGCCTTTTAATAATTAAGTGAGCGATTTCTTGTAGGTACTAGGTCAAAACAGATCTTGGCATTCGAATAGGACGATGTTCCAAAGGACATTTCCGAATTTCACTGGAAATGAAGGAATTTGGATGAGATGAGCCGTTGTACTCGTCTGGCTATTGTAGACTCAGTAAACCCCAATCGATTCTCGAAGCGGATTGTTATTGAAGTTAATGAAGTAGTCGTCCCATGGCACGCGAAATTGAGAGATAACAATTCGGAGAAAATGCTCGAATCGAACCTGAAATCGCTCAATGTCTGTGGACCAATAACTCCCCCGAAGTAAAGCCTTGATTGCACGATGTGAGTCTTAAAATGTTTCACTCGAGATTGTGGCTTTACAAATGGTAGGTACCTCAGTACAAACCAGTAAAATAGCAATTCCTAGTCAAATTCATTTTTTCAGACTCCAAATTTCCAATGTCACTCGCGTCATGGAAAATACAAGAACATTTTCCAGAAAATTGGAGTGGGGATCAAACTAAACTTAACTGAGAAGTTTTTTAGTAGGGTACCTACTCGTACTAAGTATGAAGAATTAATTTCTTACAAACTATGACATTAATTTGTTGCTCAACGTTGGAATCATCACTTGGAACTCTCTTCTAATCAACATTTCATTTGATGATACACTGAAACTCGTAATTGCTATGGCACAGTTTCGATGATGTGTTGATGATTTCTGATGACGGTGCCGTGAACGATCCCGATGTGAGTCTTCATGTTGGACTTGCGCTTGACTCTGTGGTCGCAGAAAGGACATTTGAACATGGGCGCCTTCCCACACTCGTAGTTGATGTGTCGCGTGAGATCACCCTTGTATTTGTATTTCCTGGGGCAAGACGGGCAGAAGAACGGTCCTGGAACCAGTCAAAAGTTCAGTGAGATAACCATGATCAGATTTTGGGGTTTAGAGGCGCAGAATGACAACACCACGAAACGAAGCTACAGAACTGATGACCATATTTGGCTCGACCGAGTTCAATGCTACGTCACACTCGAAGAAAGAAACTCTAGTGAATCACACTGCATATCTTCCTCATTAGGTATGGCAAATGGTTTTACCTTTGCCGTAGCGTTATGTCGTCGATCGATTTTTCATGAGGATTACGCATTTAATCGTACCACAACGTGAATGTTGCAACAAAAATATTTAGATTTCTTAAAAGGTCCTAAAAAGAAAAAAAATCTTATAACAGCAATATTTTAATAAACCTAAATTCATTTGCCTCTGACAAAATGAAATTCATTATTAAATCAATAAATACATTTTGGTGAATTAAGGACAAGAACGTAAGTGCTAGCTGATGTTGCAAATTAGCAGTTATGTCTTCAGGCTCCATCGTACCTTGTAGCAAGGTGAAATTTAATGTGTCTTTTTATTTCGGTGCACAGCAAAATAATCACACCAAAATGTTCTACGTTGATTACAACCCTATTTGCTCCTCTTATGTAATAATTTGTTTCGAAAAATTATTTCAAACCGCCTTGATTTATTTTGATTTAACCTTGAATCCAAAATAGGTGAGGATAGCAGTTTGAAAGTATCATCGTAAACTTCGCTCGAAGAGGGAAAAGCGTTTTGTGAAACAAGCACCTACATAAATTATTTCATTTACGAATCTCAATTCAAATTATCAAGCGAACTATTAGGTTTTATCTAAGGCAGGACCCATGTTTAGCTACCATGTGGGACCTCAGGTTGGCCATATGTTTAGACTTTTTATCACAGAAGGGACATCTGAACTGGGGATCAATGCCGCACTCGTACTTCAAGTGTCTGACAAGCGCCTGCTTGTATTTGTACGTCTTGGGACATCTAAGGCACTGGAAATTACCTGAAACAACTGAAAAAGAATCCGTTGCGTTAATTGGATGCGTACTCAGCACTGGACATAATATGTCCATAATATACTAGTATATTATGGACATATACTGGTAGGTATATACTGGTATATTGTGGTTTATTTATACGAGTAGGTATAGTTTGTCCCCTCAATATCATAGGAGTCGGAAATCATTTTACTGTGAGTGGAGGAATTTCTTTGGCTTAACTTATAAGTACAGGCGATTATTTTGAGTTTTCGCATTACAATATCCTGATTTGAAACATTAAGGGAATATCTCCGAATCGAATCTAGACTGCTAAAGCGGACTCAACTTGGAGCTCTAGATTTGAGAACATGGAATAAATCACATTTTTTGTGGATAGTTAAGCACCCACATATTCTTGATAATTTGGGAGCAAACAATTTACGAAATTCAATCTCGGATGAAAGAGGAAAGAATCTGATTAGGATGTTAAAATTCGGCGTTTCACGTTAAGAGAGATCCGATAAATTCCCCATCACATCAATTAAAGTTAAACTTTCACATTAAAGTTAAACTTATCTTAGATCATAATGACTAATGGATTTTCTATTTAAATAATGTTCTTACCATTTTGAGGTACGTAGATCGGTTGGGTAGAATGGTTTCTTATTTCTGTGTGAAAATCACTCGTCTGCGAAGAATACGGCTTTTACGAAGAATACGGCTTACTAACCATCACGCAAGATTATTAGCAACCACGATTAAGTTCCCATCAATACGAAATTTGATTCTTGGTTTAGGGATGGAAAACTGGTTGACATGAAATGAAACGAGATGAGATGGCATTTGATCAGCTGAATTTAGCTCACTTCCGACCGCGCACGTTGATGTACGATTCGCACTCGTGTTTCTGACTCAACATTTTTCCATCTCTCAGAGCAAGGGAGAGAACCATCAACTACTTTCTAAGGGCCAGGGGTAGGTGGAGTGGGAGGAGGGATAGGGTCATAAGGCGCTGGTTTCGCAGTGCCCACGTGATCTGACTAATTTCACAATAAACGCATATTTAATAATTGTTTATGGTCTTGGTAGTTTCATTCGTTTCTAGAAATTTAAAGCTATCTTAAATTGACGAAAACCGTCATGAAACACACATTAGCTAGGTAATTAATTATCCTCATTACCGAACGGTTGGTCCCACAAAACTCTGGGTGGTGTCATGCGACTCGAACAATTTTTAGAAATTTTAAACGAATGACAAAATAACACCTGTGTATTGAAAGTTTTCGAGCTAGGCCGTTTGGAAAGCTTTTCCCCCGCTTTTTATCCCTTAGACGTGGCAGACCATAACCAAAAGCTTCGGGGCACAACTAGACCTCAAATGGAGCCGTCATACAAATTTCATCAAAATTGGTCAAACGGTCAATGGTGTACGGACGGAAAAATTTGAATTTGATTTTTGGATTCTACATAATATCTTGAAACACAAACCATCAAAATTTGAAAGAGGGTTTACAATTTATCTTTTCTTCCTTGATTCCAAAGGATTATTATTGGGAATAATGAATAAAAAATGACCTAACCTAGGGCGTTCTCATTAGGCAGACCGCTCCATCCAATATTCTCAGCTTGCATAGAAGTTCATGTTCAGTCTATTGTGTTTCCTTCAGGTTGACTGTACCCGGCTGTACGAGCGGCGATCATTGGTCAAGCTCGATAGCCCAAATTTGTCGAACCTGGCTTCCTACTAAAGTCTATAAAAATGAAATGATGTACTCTTAATAATACCCTCAGAGTACCTGCTGTACTATATTTTCATGTTTTCTGAAGGCAGTACAGACGGGTGGGGGCACCAGGGGGGGGTAGCATACGAGGCCTCCGTAGGATAGCTTGACTCTGGTCATTGAGAACCTTGCATTGTAACCCTTTAACAACTTCTATTGTTATAAAACGAATATTCGGTTGAACGGGGAAATGAAAAGTTACGGATACATAACTATGTATTTATCAGAACATAACTTTGCACACAAACTGTAATGAACAGTGTACATGAACCATCAAAATCAAAATTACAAAAACGAACTGTTTGGCCAAAAAGCAGATGATTGGGATTTTTTAAAATTACAAAACCAAAATAATTATGGAAGTTGAAATTGACAAATGTTCAACCTTCTTATTCGATATCGGTGCCATCACTCACAACGATTAGGGTTTCATTGGATGTATTATCGGCTCCAAGAATTAATTTGTTGATTTCTGATTCTTTGAGACGCATAGCCCGCATATGTTTGGTGACTATATGAGACTTGACGCCACTCTTGAGATGGGCCCGATAATTACAGTAGGGGCACTGGAAAGACGGAGGTTTACTACACTCGTGCTTGGTGTGACGGTTGAGAGCGCGTCTGTACCTGTAGGATCTTGGGCAATTTTCACACCTGAAGAACCAAGAGACACACAATATAAACTCCAAGGGTTGTGATAAACACAATAATTATGTCGATGACACAATCAACAACGAGATGATGTAAGTTGAGTTAAGTATGACCAAAGTTGATGTAAGTAGACCAAAGTAAAATAGAATAGAGAACCTGACAGAAGATAGGAAACCTAAGGTAAAACAACAGTGCTGCTTGTTGCCAATGCAGCAACGAAAAGATAGACAAAATTATGATAAGGACGTATTGTAATCCCTAGTCCTGATATCCATTGCTGCAGAGACTCTTGAAACCAAAGGCATAACGAGTTAGGAATAATAAAATTCCAAGGAAAATATGAATTCACTTCTCACGCATTTCTTACTAGGAAACACCGGACTCAAAGAAGGAAAGGCATGCCGCTAAGAAATGGAATAACGGTTGATATTATTTGATTCCTTACTTAAATGATTTGCCAAGTGCCTGTACTGCTTTCTTCTGGGATTTTTTCTCCTCAGGTTTACTTCTTCCAGAATCACCTTCCATGAGCAGTATGGTGGGGATGTCTAAAGCAACTGCCTTGGTTGTCAATTGGATAGGAATTGCACTTCGTAACTGCTTCAGGGCGTCTCTTTTTGAGCATTCATATTTTTTATCCAAGTCTGAAACGTGGAAGGGCAAAGCTTATCTCCAAGTTATACAAGACAGGATTCTACTTAAGAAAAATGGAAAGGCCTTCATGATCAACAGAAGCCATTACAACCAATCAACAACAGATGAAGCATGCACCAGGAAGACATCAAACAAAAGAGGGAGAGTAAAGGATACCAAACGTTTGAACAGGAATTTCAAGTAGGAAGAGGGAAATTATGAGCAGAAATAAAAAGTTTTTATTACCATATTCTAACCCAATCTGATCGAATCAACTCACAAAAAACCATCAAACACAGTTGATCACGTCAAGTTTCAATCGACGATTTCATCACGTGCGTATTGACCGTGATAAAATCCTACTACTAAAATGTCACGACCATACCGTGAATAAGAAATTTTATGCTCGATAAAAGTTTTGGATGCCTATAACGATTCCAGGACGTTACTGAGTTCTCATGGGGAGTTAGAGCTCCGAAGGTTGAGCTACATTAATCAATGACTAACGGACAGAACGGTAGACTGAAATCTCGACCTTAAGTGCAAAATTAGGTGTTGAAAAACATTGCCGCCATAACAATAAATTACAATAAATAATACCGAATTACAATAAATAATAATAAAAATTATTACGATAAAATAATATAAAAAAATAAAATAAAATAAGTATACTATAATAAATATAATATAATAAATAAAATGATAATAATAAATTACCTTTAAATAATTACAATAAATAATACCGACAGACAAATGATTATACTTACTGTTCAGCAGATACGTTCACTAGTTAGAAGGATTATTCAATGGTAACTGAGGTAAACGATAATACTTTCACTCTGCTATCTATACATTTATTAATACGACGACTTTCGACCCCTTCAGTTCAAAATACAGAAGTAGGGGAAACAAAGAAGGTACCATCCTAGGTCTTCTAATTCAACTCAGAACTCTTACTATACACGTACAAGGTCACAAAAAAACTGACCAAATGTGATATAAACGAAGAAAAAAATAATTCCAAGGTACCTATCTGTACCCTCCTATGGAATTTAACTAGAAAAAAGTTACATTAGTGAATCTATAAATATTATAAAGAAGACCAATGAATTAATCTTTACATGTTATTAACACTGAAGGAATAAATCTGAAGGATAGAGTAAACCATTGGTAGTATGACCTTATCAATTAATAACTGTCACTGCCATCATCACTTTCACTATAGTCACTCATAAATAATTCCTTTGCGGGGGGAGGATTGACGAGTATGATTTTGTCGTCAACTTCAGATTCCATGAGCCGCATAGCTAGCATGTGTTTGGCGATGATGTGGCCCTTCATGCCACCCTTCAGGTGGGACTGATAATGACAGTAGGAGCACCTGAAAGATGGCTCTCTCCCACATTCAAACTTTTTGTGGCGTTGAAGAGTACGCATGTACTTGTAGGTTCGAGGACAACCATCGCACCTGGAAACCAATACATACGTGTCATACTTTTCAAATGTTGATCAAACATTTCAACTTGCATACGCCAATTAGAAAACATAATTATTTAAATTTAAACAATTTAATTTTTAAACCATTGTATAGTGATACAATTAAAATTCCATACTTCAAATGATGGCTCCAAATAGATTTCTTATAGTAGATAGGCGCTGTATAGTTTATTAATGGGTTCTTTACCAGCGACGAGTGAATGCGTATTTTAGTTGTAATTTAAGCGCTATGTATACATTTAATAGGCACTAATTTACTTGAATGGGCTTACTTGAATGCTTCGCTTCGGACTCTAGGTTCATTTCGATTTCTTGACTTGCTTTGAAGTTTATCTGTCACATTGGTCGGAGTACCTGTGGTAACTTTCGGAGTCAGTTTGATAATTGGTGTCGCTCTATTGAGCGCTCTGTAGCACTCAGCTTTGACAGACAATTTGGCTGGAGCCACTTTTGGAGTAAGTTTAACAATTGGAGTCAATCTGACTGGTAGCTCGGCGGAATCACCTTTAACATTCAATTTGGCGGGAGTCACTTTGACAAGAGCTGATTTAGAAGTAATCTTAATGGGAACAGCTCTAGGTAACTGCTTCACACCGTCTCTGATTCGTTTCGGTGTCACAATAGTTCTCTTGGGACGTTTATCTTCAGACCCTGAACCTGCAACAATACAGTTGATTAAGACCTCACACAATACGTTGAAAGTATAAACCACTAAATTTACAGCACCCAACGAAAGAACAATGAGTTCTAACAAAAAGAAAATTCATGCACATAAATTATCAATGAAAAAATTTAAAGGGAAATAAAAAGAGAGTGAAGATAGGAGACAAAAATGGGGGAAAATAATCATACAGCATTAAAATCATTGAACAATTAAATGAGTTGTTTTGTGGATGATTACTGGGGATCACAATAACTTAAACAAGTGTGGTACTTGAACAACATTTTTTACTTCATTTTGTGGCACAAAATAATATCTCATAAGAAGCATACAGATTCTATTACTTTAGAATGTAAAAATGTAAAATTTTGTACGTTGGTAGGGAGCTCCGTGATTCTAAAGATGATTCTAAAGCATTTTGTGCCGTTCGAAAGAACAGTATACCGGAAGTGGACCAATTCAATGGGAAATCCAACGGTGTATCCAGATGAGGAGTTTTGACTGAAATTGAAACCAGAAAACAGTCACTGTGCAGTATATGTATTACAAGGAGGCTTGTTTCCATAATAAGTGTTCACAGCTTTGGTTTTTAGGACGTCCCACAGTAAGACTTGGGCGTCCTTATGAGATCGATCTGGGATGAAGGAGGACAACACTCAACAGAAAAAAAATAACCACACAGTAATCCGTTTTAGACCATTCTGAATCCAAATCCGCGAAAAAAAAAACCATAGGTGTATGTCTGTGTGTGTGTGTGTGTGTATGTGTGTGTGTAACAAAATCTTGTGTACTCTGCACAGGCCTTAGTTCTCAACCGATTTTCCTGGTTCTTTTTTTGTTCGTCGCGAAAAACTATCTAGTTGTGCACTACGTCGCCGGAATTTCGAAATTTGCCTTATATGGGGAGGAAAGGGGGGTTAATGCTCGAAAAACGTGCGTTTTTGGGCATAATCTTGTGTACTCTGCCCAGGCCTTAGTTCTGAAACGATTTTCGCGGTTCTTTTTTCGTTTGACGCGGAATACCATCTAGTTGTGCACTACAGTGCCGGAATTTTGGATTTTGCTTTTTAAGAGGGGGAAAGGGAGGGTAATGCTTAAAAAACGTGCGTTTGCGTGCATAATCTTGTAAACTCTGCCCAGGCCTCAATTTCCAACCGATTTGCGTGTTTCTTTTTTTGTTTGACTCAAATAACTTCCGAGTTGTACATGATTTTACCAGAGTACCAAAATTCGCAAGGGGAGGGGGTGAGTGGGGGGATAATATTCACAAAATATCCGATTTTTCAATATTTCGGTTCCTTTACTGCTTACTAATTGTACCCAAGCTTTGAAATTGAGGAAAAATTCTCATTATACCTCCGGATTTTCATGAATTATTCTCTGTACCGCCATGGAACTAATAGCGGTGCCACCATGGTGCCAGGACACCATAAACCGCATATTTCGTTGGTTTTTTTTTTTTTTTTTGTGTTTCACCTTGAATACGGAAATGAATTTTGACGGACTACGTACCAAAACAAATAGATGAAAGTTCAACGTTACGAAGTATTGCCGCTTTGGTGCCGGACTGGCACCATTGGTGATGGTGGGAGGGGGGGGGTGTGAACTCGAATTCGCATGTTTGGTGTCGTAGATCATGGTTTTTGAAATGCTCTTCAAATTTGAGGCTCCCACGCCGCTAGAAATGATATGGTGGATAAGGGTGAAGGGGGGGGGGGGAGGACCACTATTTCTTGCCTATAATACTAAATAAATTACATCGGGTGAACAATTTTTTCGCTTACCAACTGGAATTAATTGACCCAATGCTTATCGAATGGGACGTCCCCTGGAATGCATGCATTACTAAACAATATGTTTGGAGTAGGCATTTACTGGCTCTCCTAACAAACGGAGGATCTAAGATCACAGTAGGAATTGGGTAAATCATGAATTATATCATCTAAGAAAAAATCAATGTAAAGGGAATCAAATATTACCACAATAAACGATCGCAATATCGGATAATCAATATGTTAATTTTTTAGGTACCTAGTTACAAATTATCATGCGCCTATACGGAACGGGACAGCAAGTGATACAAGCTCTATGGTTCAATATTGTTTTACAAAGAAATATCAAACTAATTTATTCCATTGGTGTAGAACACGGCCCCCGGACTCTAATCAATATAATTTAATAATAAATATATATTTTTATTAATTGTTTGCGAATTTTTGGAGAAAAATGAAGCTTTTTTGATAATATTAAAATTTCAGAAAAATCGATTAGTGAGTATTTTATATGATATTTATAGAATATTTACGATTTTTCAATTTTTTAACATGGTTAGTAGACATAGGTCCCGGTACCCTTCTCAGTGAGTTACCTAAAACAAGTACTAATATAATAAAACACAGTAACCATAGAGAAAATCCATTAAAAATTCTTGAAAACCAATATCTTTAAGGATTGAATTTGATCTAAAATTGAAAAATGATGCGGATGAATAGTTGGGATAACGAAAATAAAGAGAGAAGGAAGGAGAGGGAGACGGAACAGTGACAGTTTGGGAAACTTGGCCTCTGAGGGGTTTATCTCAACTCATGTAAAAAATGCAACTAAACTTGAGAATGCTCCGTTGGTAGATGACAAGGAATTCTAAAAAAAAATCCCATCCACGGCTAGAAAATAAGACCATTTTGATCAGAGCACAGCAAGACAAAACACATCCAGATAATTGAAAAATTCTCCGAAGAGGTACTCAAATAATGGTACAAGAACAATTCCATTCCCATAAATATATTTTGTTGAATCAACCATATACATTGATAAAAAACATACACGTTCGACCACAATACCTAAGTTATTAAGAAATGATTAAGACGGGTACAATAACGAATTTCCATAATATATCCTGATAATGAACAAGAAGAAAAAAATCCAACAAAACGACAAATTTTATGTTACATAAATAGATCATTGAATCAATTAAAATCACAAATTCAGTTTACTAATTTTGTCGTCAACTTCGTCGATGTTGAAGAGACGACTTCGGGCGTGGATGGCCTTGACGTGAGCCTTCAAGCGTCCACGTCCGTAAACCACTAGTCGACAATAGGGACACGTGAACTCACCCATGTTCATGTGCACGCACTCATGAACCACGTGTCGTTTGAAGGCCCTAGAACGCTTGTACTTCTTCGAACAAGACTGACACCTGTAGGCGGCCTTCCGGAGCTTTTGACACATCATGTAGTCTTTTAGTGCTTTGATTTTCTTACGAGGCCACTTGGCCCTTCCTTTTAATACGTCCGGAACTCTGTACCTTTGGAAAACTGGGGAAAAAACGGTAATTATTCTTCAGAACTAATAATCAATAAATGCAATAGAATAATATAGCCATGAAAATGATTTTTTTGCTTGTTATCTATGCAAAAAGTTATCGTAACCTATTGTTACCTACGGCAACAGCCAGAAGGCTTATCTTGAAAGTTATTTCTGGAAGAAACCTTATTGTCAGTCGGGTACTCCTTCCCATTGTGCTAGTCTCCCGTGATTTGGGTCCCTCCCTTTCCGTAGGCGCTAGGAATAGGATAGTTAATTCTGAGTGCTTCGTTGGTGGTTCATCTAGTAGAACCTGTACAGTTCATTAGGACTATTTTTGCGACACGTTGGAGGTGAAGATTTCACGGAGTCAATTTTACCTAAAAAAGGGAATCATACCTGGGTATCGAACTTATACCCCTTGATCAGTGTAAAGTTTGATCGAATTGACCTCTGAAATTTGCATTGAACCCTGTTCAACCGAATCTTCGTGTTCAGAAGGCTTGAAATATTTTGGAACTCCTGAAAACAAGCCCAAATTTTTCTATGCAAGGGAAACTCTACCAAGAAAACCAGCGTCGACCACCCCGATTAGGCCACGTAATTTAAACAGTTGTAAGGCATAGGATTAAATTAGGCTATTAGTAGGATACTTTTAGGATTAGGGCCTTTTAGGGTAATCACCATTGGGTTTTCTTTCTCTTTATTTCCTTTTTCTGATTAGTTTAGTTTTGTTAGAGGAGCCCAAATTCGAATTCCGTCCGGAAGAATATTTCTTTATTTTTAATCTTGGAACCGACCACCAGAACCCAGCTTGTCATTTCATTTTCCGACTCACCAAAGACGAAATTTCATTTAGCGGGGACAACTCACCCTTAGGGCTTCATTCGCTTACCCTAAGGTGACAAATCCTCCTGACATCAAGATCCACCCCAGCGGCGCCCAGAAATACCGATTTTGACAGGTAATTTGTACTAATTGTAATTTGAACTAAGGTTAGACCCACGACCGTCTCCTTTTGAGTTGCCGGAGGCAAGAGAGTAACCAAATTGAGCGTTCCACTATGTACCTACAAGCAGAAATAGTAATCCTTCAAAGTTGGAATTTTTAAATCTTTCAGAATGACGGACTCTTGTTTCAGATAATTATTTATTATTGCTCATCATTCTCGAATTTCACCATGGAATTGGAATGGAACAACACAAATCGTGCGAAAACACAATCTATTGATACATTTACATGTTAATGCATACTCAATACATTCATAAATTTATATATATTACAAACAATAGATAAGAGCAGTTTATCTCAAGCAAATCTTTAGGTACAAATCATGTTTTACACGATAACATTTTGAGAGAAAATCAAGAAAAAAAATTGCGTGGCACATAAAAAAACCAAAACATGATAGTGTAGAAATGCATAAGGAGGATAATTAAAACATCAACCCCTAACTATAACCTTAAAGTTTGAGCGAAATTATACAGTAAATTAGGAAGCGAGAAATGATGAAAGAGGGTTTTGAAAACTCAACAGATATAACTAACCAAATAAGAATGGAATTTATGTGGGACCATCTACGGCCCAAGCAACATCTTCAACGATTTTTGGGGAGGGACATTATAAAGAAAGGAAGGAACAAAAAATGTTCTTGAAACTACACAATACGGAATGCCAGGTGAAACATTTTTTTCATACCACAAAGTGATAACAAGAGGTACTTCCGCTGCCTTTGGTACACTCGGAAGTAATTATTTATGTAATAATAATATTAATATAGGATTAATCAAGCTGTAAAGTTTGATGGTTTATAGAAATGATTTTACTTTCTAGATCCGAATTTTTTAGACCCAATGGTCTCATATGTATTTTCTTAATGTGAGACTTGGTTATGGAACGATGGAAGGATCTGAAACTGCAGAACATGCACTGGAATGAAGGAACTTTCTCGCAACGGTTTTTAATATGACTTTCCAGCGCTCTCGAATATTTGTATATCTTCTGGCAGACGTTGCATTTATGAATGGACCGCTTGTTGGGAGTGTAAGAGCTTTGTTTTGAACGGTTAGCACTGGACTGATTTCCTGCAAAAAAGCACATGAACATCCGATTTCACACGATCGTTGAGGTTGAAATGTAATAAAATTGTAGAACATGCGGATCCAAATAATACTTACTGAAATAATTATACATCGCAATACTACATAGATCAACAAGAGAATGCAACAAAATTTGTTGCATTCTCTTGTTGATCTATGTAGTATTTATCTATTTATCTATTATCTATTTAATAGATTCGTCAGACTCTCACTGATCACCAAGTAATCATTTCAAATTTGATTTAGAGGTTGAAGAATTTCCAATTTTACCTTCGCTCGAAGTTGGTATGCAGTTGTGATGTAGTAGACTACGTGAATACTTGTAGATTTTTTTGCACCTCTTGCACTCGTGCAAATTGCGGCTACGGGGCGTATACGAATCAGCAGCCAGCTCCTCTGCAACATTTAGAAATCGCACACCTACCAAAATCGTTCACCGTTTTCCATAAAGATGAAGAGATGAATTTCATCGCAATTGGACCACGCAAACCCACAGTGCATGAGAAAAAGCATAATTTCAATTTGGAAGGCCCTACTAGATACAGAATTTACACAAGTAGGTATGCCTACTAGGCCAGCAAAGAAACGCCTCAGTTCCACATAAACCCAAATTATAGGTATATTATAATAAATTCCAGCTACGTCTCTTCAGATTCTGTGCAACGCAAGAAAGTATCAAGTAGATTCGAAAATGACTCGTAATTATTTCAAGACCAATCCATCACAATAATAAAATCACTAATAATCACTTGTGAAATCGAAGAGTTTCCCAGCTTACCTTCGCTCGAACTTGGTTTGCAGCTGTGTTGTTGAAGGATACGTGAGTACTTGAAGACTTCATGACAAATGGGACACTCATGCAAATGCCGGCTTCTGAGTGTACACGAATCCTTCTGATTCCCAGCTGGGTTTTCTGTAATTTTCAGTCCCAATTATATAACGCCAAGTAAATTGAACAGAAAACGTATTGGAACGGAAAGAGCTCCAGCGCACAAATATGACGTAACAAAAATTATTGAGTATAAAATTAGCTTTTTATGAAAATTCCAGGGACCAAAATTTGAACTCTAATGCTCAGAAATTGGAATTTGAAAATGTCAAGAACGCTGCGAAATACATTACAGGAATTGGAAAAAATAGGTTTCCCAACAAATTATGAATTTTGCACAACCGAAACTTGTATAACTTTATGTTGCAATTTCAGATGATAACACAAAATTATATTATAACACAGCACTCACTTTTGTCTGAATTTGTGATAGATTTGGCTTTTTTGCAACGGCCCTCGTGTCTCCGCAGGGAGCCTGCGTACTTGTAAGTCTTGAAGCAGTAATCGCATTGAATAATGCGACTTTTGGAGCGGTGACGGCGTTTCGGTGGTCCTTCGTCAGTCCCTTCCTCTTCATCTGTAATTTAAAATTTCCATTGAAAATATTAACAAACAAAACCGTTAAATTAAAAAAGATGAAATTGAGAAAAGTATAAGATGACTCAGAAAAAATTGAATTCAAATTAGGATTCATAATTATGATTCATGGGATTCATTCAAGTATCACAGACACTTAGAATGTAGAGTGGACCAGGCCTACTAAGCCCCACAGGATATAACTCATCGGAGGCGAAAATACGAACCAGGAATGTGTTTCACATATTTTTCATATTTTCAAACTTAAATTCTCTTCGATGTTGGATTAGGATTGAAAAAATCATTTTGAAATCTGAAGGAAATGGAATAGGATAAAAGGAGTATTATTGCTCGAACCGAATACGTTGGTTTACCTTGTATTTGTGAAGTTACCGCTCGTAAAGATGAAATGACCACTCGAAGTATCGGCTGATACTTACTAGTCCCCCATAATTTTGGCACCGTTTTGAAAGAACAAAAATTCCCATTCATGCAGCATGACTAAATGAACGATATTAAGCCATTTTTGTACTACGATATACACATTTTAGATAACTACGTACAACAAAGAACAAGCTGCACTGAAAACACGGGAATGTCAATAGTTTTGAAGGACTAATAAATTGTTCAATCTTCAAAAGATAGAGTCGATAAGCGAAAACCAAAAAACAGATCGGCGTAAGAAAACTTTAATAAAAGACATATTAGTTAACTTTTTTCAAACATCCAAATTTCAAATAGTCTTCAATCTTGAATTACGATTACAATACGATTTGGTGGTTTATGATACGTCGAACAGAACAAAATTTCATAGTTTTAAGAACCAAATAACGATTCAATGTGCAGGTCACTCTAGGAGAGTGAGATTCATGTGTTTAAAAGCAACGTGTCTCTGAAGAACAACTTTCTGTTTAGCAGCATAGTCACAATATGGACAGAAAAATTGCGGTGGTTTCCCACATTCGAATTTCACATGTCGGAATAGCCCAGTACTGTATTTGTACGATTTGAAGCACTTTTTGCACTGGAACACTGGAACTTCAAGAAAGACGTCATTCAGCATAGATCAACGCATAAATCAAACTTTTGTAAAAACCATTTTGATTTTCACCAGTTTTGAAAAATTTCTTAACAACATTCCAGATTTCGAATACATAATTTTTCCAAATACCAAAAAGAAAACCGAAAAAAGTAATTTCCTCATAAACCGTAAACAAATCCGAGTTTTAGCGATTTTTCTCCTTTAATCTCGAAATTTCATCTCTCTGAGTCAACATTCTGATCAATGAATTCATGATTTTTTTCTGTATCATTGATTAACCGTTTTGAAATCTGTGGAATACTCTTAGCGTTAGATGTCGTCTGGGAGACAAGTGACACATACACAACAATAATTATGCATCTATCTAAGCCGGCCGTGGATCCTGTCTCACAATGAGAAAAAAATAGTACGTAAATAAATTTCTACTTTGAAAGGGTAGAGAACCAACATAAAAATTTCCGAAAAAAAGAATCCAAACGTTTTTCCTTTTCCATAATTTGTATTTTTCGAGTCACTTTTATCGGTACCTTCGATGTTTTAAGAGAACGTGGGTTTTGAGATATGTTGAGCGTTTGGTTTTGAAAGGGCAGTTGGGGCATTGGAATTGGGGTTCCCGACCACACTCATACTTCAAATGCCTCTGCATAGCTGTTTTGTACTTGTATTTCTTCAAGCAGCGTTGACATTCGTAAGCTGGAACAATCGGAATAGCTGTTAAATCATGTACATGTACCTATCATTACTACCATTATAACAAATTCGATTTGAAAAACACGTTAATTTATTCGAAATCAGAAAAATCTGTAACTTATGAGAATCGACGAGTTTTTTTTATTTATTATATTAGGTATTATATTATATTAGTTATTTTTTTGAACCTCTAACATCAAGCGAGAAGAAAAATAATTTAACCCCCCTCAAAAGTTTTCTTTTTAACGTTTCAAGACGTGTAGAAAAAAAGTTACTGTTGGGGGTGGTGTCTAGCCGCCAGTGGTATTAATTTTTTCCTGATGATACATTTATAGTGGAACGAAATTTGAGAGATACCTCCGGATTGTCAATCAGTGTGTCCAGCGAATCCCCGAAAAAAAAAATCCCTGAGTATTCCAGGTTTTCCAGGGTCAAATTTCGACTATTTTCAGGGTTCTAAATCATTTAAAATATAAATAAATGTGATCATAATTTCTCGGAATTCACTTTTTAAGGACATTTTGTAATGAAAAAGCATTAGAAATATAGTAGCTCATCTCAAAACATCAATCTGTAAGTACCTATCAGACGGGGGCGATGATTTTCATCTACACTCCTATCCACACAATCCCTTAAACTTTCATCGAAATTGGATGGAAACTGGAGAAGTGGCTATCAGTCAGAGGGTGATTATTGTCATAGGGGACCATCTGCAACCAATTCGCCCAGTCAATGTCATGATCAAGAATCAAACCAACGAAACACAGATTGCACAGAATGTGTTTTTCGGCGATTCCCCGCCTTGGAATGTCGACCTCCGTGATGTTGACCGTTCAATGGGATATTAGTTGTTAGTGTTGTTATAAATTGTCGCTATGCGTATCAGTTCACTTTGTACGAAACACTCTGCTGCGCAAATGACGGCTCAGGTACAGTGATTTTGGGTCACTTACATTGTCATTTTCCCGCCTATTTTCCACGATCTAATAAATTGTTGGGAGGTTGGTTAAGATTCATTTCATCATGGTCAGATAAGCAGGAGCCGAGTGATTATATAGACATAAATTATAATCGCAAACAGCTTCTCACTAGTGATACAAATTTGAAAAAAAAAGTCTATTCTAACGGTGGATACAGCTTTTGTACAAGTACGCAACCACGAGAGACATTTTATGTCTTATGTTTAATAAATTGAGAGCTTTCCAATGAGTGGTGAACGATTTTTGTGGGGTGGAAAATGAGGAAGTTAGTTTTCCCTAGGAACGATTGGTTATACGTGAAAATCATCAGAAATTACCGCGTACCGCTCCCCTCGTAACGCTGCCCTCATAACGCTCCCCGCGTGACGATTTTTCATTTATGTGCCATAGTAAAGACATAAAATGTCAAAACTATCAACATGGTCGTCAAAATCTCTACTCAAGTTTTGGAATTGATCAGTGGTACTATATTAGTAAAAGGATCATTTTGAACCAACGAATCCACAATGTTATTCTTTGTTAAGAGGCTCTACCTACTGCTTATCACACTTTGTCTTATATTTTGTTGAACCCCTAATCAAAAAGCCAAAGATGATTTCGTTCCTTAGACTTTGGGTTAGCTCTGATCCAGGGTAGATCAAGAAAAGGAAGCTTAGAAGAGTGGGGAATTCTCCTTCCTAATTTTTGATAATGTTACGCAGCAAATCCACAACAACCAACATATTAATTGTTCAATTTCAACTGTACTATAGTGGTATGAAATGCACAAGTTAACAGATAAAAAAAACAGCGATAAAAGTAGGTACTATTTATAATTTATGGATCTGCTAGTGTCTCCAAATCAAGTGTTTTGTAAGGCTGATTTTCTGTTTAGCGGCGTAAGGGCACAAATGGCAGGAGAATTGAGGTTTAACTCCGCACTCATAGGTCAAGTGTCTCTGAAGGTCGCGTTTATATTTGTAGGTTCTGCTACACTTCGGGCAGATGAACGCTGAAAAACGTCGTAGGAGAAGAAGTGGCATCAATAGAACAGTGAATAAATAAAATGATTATGGCAAATAAAACTTAACGCAACGTCTGTTTGTCCATAGGTGGACAATTCCTTGACTGCTAAAATCCTATTTCTCACGGTTTGAAATCTCTAGAGTTCCCAGTTAAAAGAGAGTCTTTACGTATACATATGCAATTTTTACAGCAAGACTAAGACTTATGACAACGAATAGCGTTGACATGAAACAAGGCAAATATTACTGCCTTCAAATATTGTTTCAGTTATAGCGGTGTGGCTACGATCGTTGGGGCGCCGTTGTTTGGCGGTGGACTTTGGACCGACCTCTGCGGGGATCGTGCGTTCAAGGCTCATCACCGGCAGCGAGCGTTTTTCGGCGGCCCCCTTCGTCCAAACCGCAATGGGCAATGAGCAACCGCGGTGAGGCGAAATCATCAGAACAAATTCTGATCTTCCCTATTGAAGACAGCTGATGACGTCCGCGACGCCAGGAATGGCAGTCAGACGAAAATCCGACCTGAAATGGTTGTTTACTTTACTTTACTTTACTATTGTTTCAGTGGTTATTTCCGTACAAAGGTGGAAATGAAAAACAAAACTTCATCATTTTTGCAATTTATCATAGATATTACATCATAGTAACATACAACATCATCAATTTATTATAATTATTCCGCTTTACCAACAATTAAAGTGTTAACATTGCGTACCTACCTAATTGTTCAAATACTGAGTGAAGATCAGTAACCAACTGTAACAACTTCCGGAATAACAGAACCGAGGTTGAAATAAAACCTTCAACTTTCATGTCCACCTTATCACCCATTCACCATTAAACCTCAAACCGAATGATACGATAATGCACTGACATGATAAACTAATGAAGTAATGACTAGTCAAAATATATCGTGAGATACATAGTATATAATATACCTATTTTTTACGACTTAAATCAAAAGGTAAAATATAGCGTAAACATGTAAACTTGAAACATCTGACAAGTTGGGTGGATAGTTTTGCTTCATAACGTGGACGTATAGAATTAGTTGGTATAAAAATGCTTTATTGTATTATTGAGCAGTACCAATGATGAATTTTCCGATATGGAACTGGAATTTCACGACCAATATGCATGTTGATGGTTTTCTGAGTTGACAAGTTATTAAGAAGTCGTTAGCGATTTTGTTGATGATTTTTCATTCTATTCGCATGTATGGGGGCCTCTATTGATCGGATCATGGTGGAATGTGCGATTGCAATGTGCATTTTTGTTTTTGTTCCCAGCCCCAAACTATCTTGAAATTTTGGAAAACTCAGGCTATTAGATCATAAGATATTAGTGTTGAGGTAAAATCACGTCTAAGCAAACGATCATGCTGTTGTTCATACGATGTTGATGCAACTCATGGGGATCGTCTCAAAATTAACTTGGCCCTCATGAACCATATGCTATGTACTCCTGCTGTAGTCATATTGTAGTTATATGTGGAGAAGGAAGCAGTAAGACCCAGTTCTTAGTTCTTCTTCTCATTATGGTATTATATAATAATATTAATTATGTGTGGTTCAATTTAAATTTTGTTTGCTGTCTTCGTTATAAATAATTGCTTGAAAAAGAGGGCACTGTTTGCCCTGAAAGCGCTCGCCTTAGTAAAATGAATGACGAATGAGAACTGGGTCTTACTGCTTCCTTCCTCACATATAACTTCAATATGAAACATATGGGAAACTTGGACATCCGTATGTTATTAATCTGGGGTGATGCGTTCTCAACGGAGAAAAAGATGACAAAGTACAAATTCGTTTCAGACCATTTTGAATCAAAATCCGTAAACAAGTCGATAGGCGTATGAATTTAAGTCTGAGACAATATTGACCTCTATCCGATGGGGTGGTTCTGGTTTTGTTCAACGCGGAAATCTGTCTAGTCGTGCACAACATCGACAGTATTCCTAAGTTGCATTTTAAAGTTTTTGAAGAAAATCATGTGTACCTACTCTGCCTAAGTTTTTTTTCCCCGTTCAACGAGGAAATCTATCTAGATGTGCACACCAGCTGGAATTGAAAGTTCACGCCTCATCCAATGGAACGTCCCTACAACACATGCATTACTAAGCAGTATGTTTTGACTTTTTGTGAGGAATCAAACAAGTTTAATGAAAGATTCATGTTACTTAACACGAATTTCATAAGGAGGGGAAGGAGAAGCGATTCCACCTTTCACATAATTTAATTGTATAGAAATAAATTATCCATATCAAGTCGGAAATTTATATTAACGTCAATTCAATACATACGTTTGTCGGAAAAGTTTAAATGATGGTACATTTTGATACATTTGGTAGAATGGAAACATTTGAATTAACTGTAGGGGGTTATTCAGGAAACATCTACGCTCATTCTGTTTCCCTGTCACTTCTGAGAAAATGGGAAGTGCACCTGATTTTTTTAAATTTTCAATCGAAAGTAGACCTCATCTTGAGAATTTTGACACCAGCCGTTCTCTTTTTCTATGATTTTTCAAAGTTTCGAATGTTTATGACGTCACGCGCCCCTCCCGTCTGGGCGGGACCCCCAGCCCACTATGACGTCTTAAACATTCGAAACTTTGAAAAATTATAGAAAAAGTCTACTCACGCTAGAAGGTCGCGATTGGTGTCAAAATTCTCGAAATGAGTCTAGGTTAGATTAAAAATAACAATAGACAGTTTTTCCGACCCATGCGCACACCCCATTGTTTTCTTTTGAGTCAACGGCTCAATCCTATTACCCTACCCCATGGGTAATACCATTTTTGGTAGACTGGTGACTTGAATACTGAGACAGAACGTGTTGGGCGTCACTGACCCTCTGCACTAGTTGAAACTGATGTTCCGCAGACACTAATTCAGGTTGGTGGCGTAACCCAACGTGCGTTTTTAGGGAGGCCTTATGTTTGCTTTTATAGGGACAGTAAGGGCACTGGAACTGAGGCTCTTTCCCACATTCGTATCGGATGTGTCGGTTGAGGTGGCGTCGCTGTTTGTAGGACCTGCCGCAAGCTTCGCACTGGAACCTTGCAAAGACCTCAAAACAGTCTAGAAAAAGAGTGTAAAAGCCCAAGGGCCAACAAAAACATTAATACAACATACAAAGAAGACGAAGACGTTTGGTAGAAGAACTGGTACTCATAGATAACAACCCCATACGTACAACCACTCCTCTACTTTAGATTAGACTACATTACATTGTTGAATTAGACTTCTGCCTAAATCAGTGGCCTGAATGCTCACTGTGTTCACATTTTCTTGAGTGGTTATACGGGGAGAAATTGGAATACATGAGTACTGGAAAAAGTAACACAGCTAAAATCTAATGCCAAAAGCAAAGGATTGGGCTAAAAAGGGTTGTAGCGGGATGACAGCATATCCTCGCCTTGGTCCAATTGCTACGATGCAAGATAAATACTATGGCTAACTGAAAAATCAAGGGGTAACTAGAATTAAATTCTTCAAACATAAAATAATAGAAACGAAAGGTGCTTGGAACCACGTACATTGCTATCGAGAAGAGAACGGAAGCTATTTCCAATCTGAGTGGTTGAATAAAATCGAAATTTTTTCTTTAGGGGATGGTCCCTTTCAATTTGATCGCACCAGTAAGCGCAACCAAAAAACTCTTATCACCTAATCGCCCGAATACGCTAAAAGATGGAGAAAAAATGGAAACTAGTGTTCTGATGAAACCATATGAATTTAATCGAGCTTAGATGATACGTAGAGACTGCGAATGAGCAAAGGTGAAATCCTGAATATGTTAGAAAAATCGACTCGAAGAGACCTTGCTAGATGATCGGTCTCTAATGATATTTGTAAGTGAATTCTTTCATTTGTTCTGTTGCATAAATCCCTTTGGCATAAATAAATTTCAATTTGTGGCAAACTTTTGGCATACCAATTTGAATTTTTGGCAACTCATTTGGAACTTTCGGCAAATCCATTACGTTTCGACAACTACTGGAGTCCTTGTCCACCTTCATTCCTTCTACAATGTTCAATAAAGTGTTTTTTTTTTCTCTCTCTCTCTCAATTTATCCTGAATAAATGAAAATCGAATCAAGAAATAATATCCCTTGTAGAACGTAGTAAAATTACTACGTTCTACAAGGGATATTATTTCTAATTTTAGATCACTCTTGCGTAGTAAAATTACTACGTTTTACAAGGGATATGATTTCTAATTTTAGACCACTCTTGCTCAACCAAGTCAAAACTTGAAATTTTGTAGATAGACACTTATTAAAATAAAATATGTCATACAGAAGGCGCACTCGGAGGAAATTGCATCCGGAAATTACATGTGATAGTTTGATCATGAGTGATAAAAACAACAATATTGATAAATGAACTCAATAATTAAAAAAACAGTAATCTTTATTCCATAACAACCAAAATTCTTTTCATTACAATTAATATAAAAATAGTTTTAAAATATCTGTAGGATTTGAGCATAGAATAATATAATTTTCTAAAACATTATTCGAATAAGCTAAGACTTTCGATTTGCCATGAGTGACTGAAAACATTATAGACGGATTCGAATAATAAATAATAACTAATCCATCTAATTACTAATAATACCGCAGATAAAAAGTTAGTCTTTGAAAATTTGTATAAACTTAATAAAAATAGGTATAATAAATTATAATCTTGGATTGATTGTAAAATAACATCAATAGTTTTGATAACATCAATTTATTGATAATAATTGAAATAATATAATGAAATGTGCATCAGTATGTAAATATTTTTCCAACAACGGAATAAGGTTCCAGTGGAAAATCATTTCATCGTCTCACAAGAAAGATTGAGCAGATAACTAAGTACCAGCCATTTCTCCGACTAAACCCATTATTACATTGTCACGCCCGTTTATCCTCTAAACATAGACCATCGAACGAAAAAATATCTCAAGCAATAATTGGAATAGGAAAACGCGTAACTTGTAGTACTTGAACTAAATAGATATCTCATTGGAAACGATGTACGTTAAAGTCTTTCGTACGTCACAGAACCCAAATTATCATTATTATTAAAAAATAAATAGTATAAACATAATTGTATCCCAAATTAACGTTGTAGTAGTGCATCATTGTTGTTGAACTCTTTATTAGTAGAATATTTAAAACTTAACCAATACATAACAAGCATAACATCAACAACAAAGAATAAATCTGTGTAATTAAAATCGTAGAAAAACATTCATTAGAAAAGGTCCAGGTATGTAGAGGGGAAATACAAAAACCTTAATTTGAGATGCTTCTTCAAAGTATTTTTGGCTACTTTATACATCTTGAACTCTTTCGATAACAAAAAATTATCATTAATCAGAATCTTCAGCTAATAGGAATTTGTTCTGAGTGCAGATGCAAGATGTTTGAGCGCTGTGTGAGTTTTCAAATGCTCTTTTTGCTTCGCTTTGTAGGGACAGAATTGGCATTCGAACTGAGGAGCTTTTCCACATTCGTATTTTTTGTGACGCCACAGGTTGTTCCTATTTTTGTACGATCGGTTACAGGATTCGCAGGTAAATCGAGGCCCAGGGAATTTGAGACCGTTGTACTCCAGAAACGATAACCCTGGAATAAATAAGACACGGAATGAATAAAACCTACGAGCAAGCCTTGATGGGTATGATCCTACCTTTCAGTTGAATATACCAGCCTTCATTCAAATAATATATTTCAGAGTTGTTTTCATCAATAATTATTTGTACCTTGCAACAAAACGGTTTGTATTGCCTGCAAATTCCTGAAGGGTTAGGTACATGATAATTGGTATGAAATATTTAACCATACCACGAGAATGAAGTAAATTTCAGTGTAGTTAGGTAAACATTGATGAGGTTACTTACCATAATGTGCTATCTTTCGTAAATAACAATAAAATATTATCAGCACTTCAATCTGATAATTAATAACAGTATTTACCACCTTCGTCATTCACCTACATTGATCATAAGTTCAACTAAAAGGTATGGAATACAAATAATTGGCACAGGTCCGTTGTTTAAAAGGTAAATATAATTTCATGCATAATAAAGTTTTAAAATGGCGTATGTACAATAGAGGGACGTGAATAAATTTCATTGGCATGCAATACCCCAAGGAAATGTACACAAATGAACCGAATTCCGAAACGATGAAATCTTACAGGTCAGGACCAAAAGTGAAAACAGAACCAAGAATCAAGAGTACCCAATAATTCTCCTTTCCAATATTTTTTACAATATTTTTTTGAAGTGTTGTGGACATCTAAAATAAATAATGATAAAAGCATACATTGTGAACAAACATAGTGGAAACTATCAAAAATTGAGTGAAAAACTACCAAAGGAATAAAATTGAAAATATCGAGAAACATAGCAATTACCTGTTATTAGGAATTTAAAAAATCATACTTTCAACGGATGGGGATACAATTAGTAACACAAACAAAATGAATCTCATAACTGCATTACGCCCAGAAAATTGAACACTGGAGACAAAATACAGTAATGTAAAACCATTTATTTCAATTCAAAAAATTTTTAACAAATCAAAATTAAATGTTTACGTGGGAATAGAGGAAAATGATAAAAATGAAGAGAAGGTACCTGGGCTTACAATGCTATTACGGAAGAGAGTGATGTCATCTGAGAACATTCATCTGTTTTTTCAACCGAAACAACGTCTCCATCTGGAATGAAGACTAGATAAAAAGTCACATTAGGATATTTCAGTGAATGTATTTGTAGGTTAGAAATGTTATTCTACTGTAGTCTGAAGTTATAATTAAGGAGAATAGCATCACACATTATTTACACAACTCTCTGAGTTAGGTACCTGCTTTATGGTATGGCTGTACGACTCTTATGAGCCGAAGACGGGATAATTCAAGCGTCCCACAGTTGGTGTTTGGGGCTAAGTCAATACATCTGAAAGATTGAAATTAATGATTTTTTCAAAAACTAAGAAGGTGATAAATTAAGGGATGATAGAAATGAGTGATATAAGGAAGAAGTAGGTAGTAACATCAATAAATGTACCTATCCACCTATTTCTGAATAACGTAAACCTATTTTTTTTTAAAACCAATAGGAGGCCTAATTTTTTAAAACAATATTATGCTTACTCAACGTTTATAATTCACTAGGTGTGACTAAGAACCTCACCTGTTCTGTGAGGCAAACAGCAAACCGCAATTCAAGATGAAATTCAGAGGTAAGTGATCTCTCCACATTATTAAATATTTTACACTTTCCTTTGATACCCAAAATCCATTTTCATTTCATTTCGGACCTACGAGTACGTAAGATTAAAGAGTCAATCTACAAAAACCACACTCCAATTTGTTACTGAACCACAACCCATATCTAAATATTTTAGTTAATTATTAACTTTAAATTATATTTGAATCATTGGACAGAAATACGAGCTGGTGATTCCATCAGAATATTTGCAACTCTATTTCAAGCTGTACAAATACGAAAGCATAACCGAAACGCTTAATTTTAACCCTTATAAGTGACTGGCATCAACTAAAAGCTTCGGGGCACAACTATACCTCAAATGTCTATATATACCAAATATATACCATATATGCCATATACTAAATTTCATCAAAATCGGTCTATGTGAACTAAGAAAAGTGCCCGCGTACGGCGTACGGACGGAAAAATTTTTATTCGATTTTCGGATTCTACATACCTTGAAACGTAAACCAACAAATTTTGAGGGAGGGTAAACATTTTTTTTCTTGGTCGATTCCAAAGTTTCATTAATGAAAATAATAAACCAAAAGTAGAAAGAATGAAGCAAATTGGCGCTTTAAGAAACTGCTTCATCCTAGTGAAGGCCATCCACATAATATTATGAACTTAAATAATTAAAGTGGGATTAACCCTTGGTTTAAATTAAATCCTGGAGGAGTGTAAAAAATCAATCTTAGAAAGATATTTCTTTATTAATAATTTTTTCAACACCTTTTACGTAGTTATCCTAAAAAATTAAAAATCATTCTCGTTTATGAAAAATCCTTCAAAATATCATGATATGCTAAAATAACAATTACCGACAGCCTGTGTACTATGATTATAATAAAACGCATAATAAATTTAAAAAATCGTGCCAATAAATAACATGTGCTCAAATAACAACGTAGGACAATCGTTATGTTGAAAACACCAAATAATAAACACGTGAAAAAAAAATCTTTAGGTGTACCAACCTTAATTACCGATCAAATAGATGACATAAAAATATTAGAACATTACACAAAAAAATTAAAACATTAAATTTTGCATAGAAAACCATCCTCTAGTAGAAATTACTATGACTCAGTTCGTACTTTTTTTTAAGCGAATTACAGTAGAACATGAGCACGCATGTATCGAGAACGAATCAATTACGTCAACCATCGACAGAAATTATATTAACGCGAGAAACTGTTAAAACGATAAATGAGTATTCACTAAACGGTAACAATGCGGTTTAATTAGTTGTTAGTTGTAAAACTTGATTATTGAAATAATATCCCTTAAGGAGTAAGACAAATTCGAACAATAAGTTGCGAAATCTCATAACCACTCGTAAAGCGTTTTGGCACTTATCGACTATGTTTATTTTACCACAGCATCAGACATGCTGAAATATAATGTTTTTAGGGGACTTCAAAATACAAATATTTGAGACAAATGAGCCGAAATTAGTAAGGAAAAGGCAGAAAACATAAACAGCATTTTCGTATTCTGTAACAAGGGAAACTAATGAAATAAATATGAAATATGAATATACCGATCTCATAAAGTGCATTGCAACAAATCTGTTGAGTGAATAACTAAATAAACATAGCAGTAGATCACTGGATAAACTATAAATTGATTGGTTTGTAGGTAGGTATTTAACATGGAAGCAAAATAACATCATCATGTAATGATCCCCTTTTTGAACGTTTGGAAGTTGACAATATTGTTTGTAACCAATCGAAAACTAGCAATTTGATGCGGATCTTGATTCAATCAAAATAATTTGGTAGTTTAGCTGCAACATGCATTGTTGAATTCAACATTTTACTTTCTAATATTTTAGAATAAATGCTAAATATTTATTTAAAAATCCATTCAAGTTAAATACCGGATTATAATTTCACATTGCCTCCAGTGTGAGATTACAAATTAAACAACTTTTATATATTATCATTCCTTGATTTCGCTCACTCATGATTCACGAGGACATACAAACCTAATCAAAGTTTTCTACTCAATATACTTATAGTGATATCCCCTCTCAGCGAGACATGTATATAAAAAATAATTCGTCATACAAATTGTACAGGATACATTTGAGGTTTTGAATGATGAATTTTTATCGACATTATGTGTTAGAACAGGTGGCCAAGAACGAAATTAATTTTCATCCTCAAAATTTTAATTTTGGCCAAAATATTGTTGAGTCGAAGACCATCTCAAAGGTGCAATTGAATTAGTATGCCCACCAAGATCTCCAATAAAATGAAGTCTGAAGGACAACCAATTTAGGAATCTGCTTACCCAAATTTTACTAGGGTAATACTGACTTGATCGACTCGACATTATATGAAATATGAAAAACAGTAGAAAATATGTAATATCGTTTACCAAGGCACATAGTGTTTGATGCTGATGTGGCTTTTCAGCGCTTGCTTGTCAGCAGCTTTGTAGGGGCAGTGGGGACATGAAGTTTCATCTCTGGCCATCGGCTCCAAGCCGCACTCGTACCTGGTATGCCTCTTGAGGAGCTCTTTCTTATGGAACGACTTTGAGCAGAAAGAACAGGCGAATACAGGCGCGTCTTCAGAGTTCAAGACGGGTATCGGCTGAGGCGACGGCTCTTTTGGCAAAGGCGGCAACGGTAGGTTCTTCATCAGAACCGGTTCGTGCCTTTGGGGATTCGCCGGACCAGCATCTTTGACTGTGTCAACTACCTTTCCACCTTCAGCTAACTTTTTGGGGGATTCTATTTTCTTGAACAAATCGCTCTTTTTGTGCTCTCGCTTTGATTCCTTCCTACTTTCTTTTTTATCGGACCTCTTATCAGATTTTTTATCAAGTTTTGTCGGCTCATACTTCAAGAGAGTATCGCTTTTCTGCAGAGGAGTGGGTTCGTACAAGTTCACAGAGTCAATCTTCTGAATCGAAGTGGGCTCATATGTAGGAGTGTCAATAGTAGGCAGTGGAGGTAGCTCATACTTCTTACTAGCATCAATCTTTTGCACAGGCAATGGCTCATATTTGCTGCCAGAATCAATGTTTTGAATCGGAACAGCAGGAAGTTCAAACTTTTTCGTAACATCACTTTTATGTGGTGCAGGTAGGTCCAACTTCTTCGCTGCATCAATCTTCTGCAAAGGAGTAGGCTCATACTTGTTCAAAACTTCAATTGACGTCGGCTCATATGCTGGAGCATCAGTAACCACCACCGTAGGCAGTTCATACTTTTGCGCAATATCACTTTTCTGAGTTGAGATTGGATCAATTTTCTTTGTAGCTTCAGTTCTCGGCAAAGGAGTGGGTTCGTATGCATCAAGAACGTCAATATTTTGAACAGGAGTTGGTTCATATGCTGGGGTATCGATGAGTGGCAGTGGGGGCAATTCGTATTTCTTCAAAGCGTCACTCTTCACAGCCGAAATCGGTTCATGTCTCTTAGAAGCTTTAAATTCGTCATCTTTAGGCAATGGGGTAGGTTCGTACTTCATGGCAGCATCAACCTTTTGGACCGGCCCAGGATCATGTTTCCTAGACACATCAATCTTAAGGCTAGGAATAGGTTCGTTCTTCTTAGTTATATCAACCTTCAACACTGGCGCTGGTTCATACTTCTTGGTGACATCAACCTTCAACACTGACGATGATTCGTACTTCTTAAGTGCATCAGCTTTTTGCAATGGCGTTGGTTCGTACCTCTTATGTACTTTCGGTTCTTCACCTTTAGACAATAAATTGGGTTCAGACCTCTTTGATGCTTTTGGTTCATCACTTTTAGACGATGAGGTAGGTTCATGCCTCTTTGATGTTTTTGGTTCTTCACTTTTAGACGATGAGGTAGGTTCATACCTCTTCGATGCTTTTGGTTCTTCACTTTTAGAAACGGGAGTTGGTTCGTATCGCTTTGGTACTTTTTGCTCGTCAACTTTGTTTAATGGAGTAGGTTCATACTTCTTGGACGCATCAACCTTCACCACAGGACTTGGTTCGTACTTCTTCGTTCCCTTCGGCTTACGTGGAGATTTTAGCTCTCGCTTCTTCGCCTTCTTCTTCAACGTAATCACGTACTTTTTGGGAGAATCATTCTTGGTATTATCAGCGTTCTGTTCCGAGGTTCGATTAAGCTTGGGTATTTTGAATCGTTTTGGGCTCTTCTCCGTACTTGAATCTTTCTCCAATTTGCGCTTCTCTTCTTTGGACTTCTTAACTTCATCTGGAACCCACAAGAAATTTACATGTGTAAAGGTTGCATTTAAGAAGTTATGAAATTTAATCGGGCTAGGTTCTCACCCATAGACGATTCTTTTGATGTTTTGCTAACATGACATGCCACGCAGTACAATGCTAAAAACAAATAGATGGAAAATTAAAGTATTTTATTTCCTCATCAACCAGCTACTAATCTGAGAACATTGCTGGAAGAAACAGAAACGATGGGATCGTAAAATTTCTCTACGAGGGTACACGTTACGAGAAAACCAAAATTCCAACAGATCTCGCGAAGAACGGTAGTTAGTGCCAATACATTCATGTATATTTTAAAGGATATAATCAGTGAGTCTGAATTTTCATAGCCTGACGATGATAGAGTCTGCCAACTTGAGGGAGTGACAAGTTGTAACAAAACGTGATGATGAAATTTATAAAAACCAATATACTCACTATTATAGTTCTACATGAACCATTACAACCGACCGCACCAAAGCGATGTACATAATGACACCATCCAGCGTTTTGATATGCGATTTGGAATTGGCGAAGAAAACTAGGTTCTATCATAAACGGTTAACATTCGGAACTAAACTCTAATAATTCCTAAACTACATTCAGTAAGAATGTATTTAAAATTAGGGATGAAAAGGTAGCAAATGAAGTAACAAAAAAATCTAAACCTTTTACTTGACAATACACAGATACAAGGTTTGCGATGAGACGTAGTTTCACCTCTGTAGTTTAACATTACATTGCAGTTGAATGATTTTGTAGAACAAATAAAAACAAGCTAGACCTGGTTCCAAGAAACAAAATAATATAATCTAAAATGTATTAATCGAGATCATAATATTACATTGAATCAGGAAATATCATATCATCCAGTTACTGAAAGGCTCTATAAGCATTTTTATGTGACGTTCCCCGACCTGGCAATAGGGTACAATCTTTCAATTCATATTCACCTTGAATTGACGGTCAATTGCAACCAACACATGGTTCCCATAATATGGGATATTAGAAAGGATATTATCCTTTAGCAAGGTATCACTATTATTTTCGTGTTTTTGATGAAGTTTCAAACCACAAACGCTTCTAAAATACATCATCCGAGATAGCACGGAAGAAGACTTCAAAATCTGGGATCAAACTGTGATGAATAGTGCACATAAACTGACCCAAAAACAAAATAACAAAAAAATCTTAATCAATTATAGTTATACAAGTAAACCGGGAAGACATGTTTGAGCTAGAGGATAAACAAGCCGCTTTAAATACAAATAAGAGCGTTATTCAAATATATAAGGAAGTGGTAAGGTACAAACGATAGAAATTTTGATGCAAGAGGGATGAATGGTATTCAATTGTTATTTTTTCTTCTTATCCTGCGGCAGAGCATCCTGTGGAAATCATTCGATCGAAACCTGGACCGAGAGCAACGGAATGGTGTGTTGTTGAGTGGCACATCTGGATAGAATGGTACCGGCGGGAATACGGAACGAAAAGCCTTGTGACTCAACTTCTTCTCCTTTTTGAGTTTGGAAATGCATTTCTTGGTCATATGGAGAACTAGGTCATTGTTGATTGTCATGTAGCAGTAGGGACACACGTGACTCGTCAGAGGACCATTCGCTGAAAATGTAAAATTATTTCATCTTAGGTTGGTATTGTTACGGTTCAATAATGTGTGAAATATCTGAATTTCAGAAGGAACTGGTTTAAAATCAATTTAACTAAGAAATGTTGAGTTTCCAATATATTAATACAGGTTTGAAAAGGTCTGGAGGCAGCAGCATAGAACTGCAATTCATGAAAATGTGTCTCTGTTTTCCTACTTGGACTTATGTTTGCGGTTTATGTGAATCTTGAGGTTAGCGTTCCACTTGGAAGCGTAGGAGCAGAGGTGACATCGGAAGCGCGGCGCCTTCCCACAGTAGAACTTCAAGTGCTGCAGCATGTTGCTCTTGCAGGCATACGAGCTCGAACAGTTAGGACATCTGTAGCGCAAGTAGTTGTCGTGGCCTGGAGATCAAGAATCAACCAAAAAAACATCATTGATGTTAGGGACATTTCACACTCAGCGATACATCAGTGGAATTTATTCAACAACAATAAAGAACCCAATTGAAAAAGTTTGGGTAAATTGATGGAAATGATGGAATAAATGTTCACCTGTACACTAAAATCAGCGAGAGGTAGACACACAATCAACAAAAAACGCAGAGACTTTTATAAGGATTAAATACTTTACGAACAAAGGATGGAATATTCGAAAACACCAACGTTAGTTTTCTAGATATCTAATTCTGAAGAACTGGAGCAACCCTATCTTGAATTATTGATTGAATTAGAAAACTGACAGGAATACATACTGAATCTGCCATATCTGCCAGTTTTTCAGTGGAAAATGAGAAGAAATTCTCAATCATTTACTTCACCACTGATTCCTAATAAAGGATGTACGAATTTGACCGGAACTGTCGGGTTTAACAACCTACAACCTGGACATAAATGAGCTGAAGAAACCAAACGGAGTAGCCCTCCAAGTGAGACTGATTAACATAAATAATACAAGATGACACGCAACTGGCAAAGAAAGAGAAAAATAGGTATCAGTGAAAATTGAAAAACAGTAAAAAGTCAGTTTTCAAGTGGATCTTTTTTTCCGGTAGTGATTTTTTCTTTCAAAAAACATTCCAGCGATCCTTCTAGTAAGTTTGTGGCTAAGTACTCATTATCCGGCTAATCCTTATATGAATGGTGTAGTAATATTTCGATATACAAACTTCCAATACCTTACCTGAAATGTTCAATAGGTCTTGGTAGTCTGGTAGAGTACCTATCCAAAGAACTTCATTCCTAGTAGTACACCACTGATTAAGGCACAGGCAATTAGGCTTGAGCCAATCGCTTCTCAAGTATGAACCCCTAACATCATATCAAATCAAAATCACATAATTTCAGATAATTAATGAATCCAACAAAGACCCAACTGAGTTATTCATGCCGTAATCATTTCAACGTTAAATGTTTCTTGGGAATATGTTTCCCGAGGTTAGCATTTCTAGTGGGCTTAAGACAGTGCCGGTACTGGAATTTCGGATCTTACAAACACTCGTGTATGCTGTTTTAAATGTTCAAGCAATTGTACCTTCTGGTGCAACTGAAACATACGTAAGGTGGTAGCAGGCCTACATCATAAATTCAACTGTCCCTTTAAAAAATCATAATGGGTCCTAGGTGACAATAAATTCACAACAATCACAACAAAAGAAAAGAAAACGAACCTGGGTAATCTACTAAGCTAATAGAAGTAAAAGTTATAATAAATAATCAGAACTCTAATTTCAAAAATAAATAATCTTGGGGTTTTCTGAATATTGATAAACAACAGAAGATCACAGGATATAAGCGGAAGTACTTAACAACTGAAATTCAGACCATAAATCATAGAGATCACTAATCGTTCGTAGAGGGTATATAATTTATTGAAAAATGTAGCTACATTTCAATTAAAATATAGCGAAAAAAACAAAGGTAACGAAACGGTAAATAAAATTTCAAAAGACTAGACTTTCTCAAATGGTTTTCAACATCTTAAATTTCTTTGCAATAACTAGCGGATCTGTGCAAAAGGTTGATGATGTTTGACGGCTATGTGAATAGCGAGATTGGATTTCCTATGGGTTTTGTGGCAGCACAGTGGACACTTGAATCTGGGTTCTTTCTTGCACTCGAATTTCGTATGCCGGTACCAATTTTCCCTCCTGCTGTACGACTTATTGCAGCTCAAACAAATAAAAGAACTATTGAGAGCTGTAACAAAACTTTGTGTTAGTTTCAAAATAATTATTTCAAACATTTACCAAGATGCTTCTTTAGATATATTGATTGAACAAATTTCAGCGAGTTCCTATCAAATAAAGGAGTACTACCAATCCATAAGAGATTAACTGGCAACCAGTGCTGTCAGGGTACGAGTACGCTAAGTCTTGAGTTAGCACTAACTGATAATTAATCCAAAAACGCTGCAAATTATTACACAATTATTTCCATCAATACTACCTATTAGCAATAACATCGCTATCCGAGAGTTGTGAGGTGCCTTCATTAGGAAATTTGATTCTTGGTTGCTAAGGATGCACACCAGGAGTACCTACAACACAAAACTTACTCAAAGAAACGAACAATGATCGCATTTGATCAGCCGTCATATTCATAAAGAAATTCGATTCTTGGTCGGCTAGGGAAGGACAAACACGAGTGGCATGTAACTCTACATGAAGAAAGAAAAACAGCTGAAATGTGCCTTACTGCTAACAGTGAACGTTCAAATATGCGATTCACACTCGTGTTTCTGATTCATCATTCGAACAAAGAAAACACGAACAACTATGCAGTTCCCGATGAAGACCCCAAGATAGACAAGAGGATGGTTGGGTGAGGGGGACGAGGGTCTACTCGAGCCAGCTAAGGGATTTCTAAGACACATGGGTCTGATGATTTTCACAACAATTACTCATTTAAAATTAGTTCGAAACAGCAAATTATTCGGCCACAATAGTTGATCGGCTGGGTGGTTTCACTGGATTTTAAAAATTGAACACTATCATAAATTGACGAAGAAAAGTCTTGAAACATTGATTAATTAGGTAATTAATTATCCTCATTTATCGATCGGTTGGTCTCACAAAGCTCTGGGTGGGTAAAAAAATTCTTTAAAATCGTCGCTATTTTGAATTTATGAAAAACAATGCTTGTAATATTCACGCTAGAGTGTTTTGAAACATTTCCCCCCACTTTTCACCCCTTGAAAGTGACTGACAATAACCAAAACCTTCTGGGCACAACTAGACCCCAAATGGTGCCCATATCCCAAATTTCATGAAAAATTGGTCTATGGGAACTGCGCAAAGTGTCGCGTACGGAGGACGGACGGAAAAAAATTGTATTAGATTTTTGGAGTTTACAAACCATGAAATGTAAACCATCAAATTTTGAGAGAAAGAGAGAGAGAGAGGGGGGGGGGGTATGATTTTGTTTTTCTTGCTCGACTCCAAAGGTTCATTATTGAAAATAATAAACCAAAACCACACCTTGTTCATAATTTCAGCTCCAAGATTACAGCATAATTTATCTACTTTTTGCTCCTCGTTCACGTATTGATCTAGGAGGGGAACATGAAGAGGATGCCCTGCTAATGAACATTAAGGTATGAAGATATAGTTAAGTTGAAGGATACACTTGAGAGTAGTCAGTTCAAAAATATAATAGATAGTAAAAAACTTTAATTATTTGTAATCAGTTAGGATCTAAGTAATGGGTTTCATACAGTTGTGAGTGCTTCATTCCTATGTGAGCTTTAAGCACGTTTTTTCTTTGAGATCTGTAGCTGCAGAACGGGCATTGAAATTTGGGTTCCTGCTGGCACTCGAGATTCATATGTCGCTGTAGATTCGTCTTCCTGTTGTAACTTCTCGGGCACGTAGGGCATTTGAAAGGCCGAAGCCCTGCGGAAATAAATTTTAGTAGAAAGAATATTTTACAAAATAAAATTTTACTAGTCGTACAACGGGTAGAAAGAATTGGCGTACTTTTCCGACAGTAAGATTCGAAGATCATTAGTCAATATTTCAAAACTTGAGAATAACCAATTAATCTTTGTAATGAGTTCTGAGAATTAGATTTTTTTGACATACCTTTTATTTTTTCGGAGAATCAGGGATGAATAAATCTGTCCGAAATTGCCCAACCCACAAATCTTAATAACAAAATATTACAGTTTCCTTTCGAATGAGCCTATTAAAAATCAACACTGATGTTGAATTACATGGAATGGGCATTGTAGACTCCACTCTACTAACTACAATGGAAAAACTACCGTGGTATTGCGATAGATGAGGAAGATATTAACGTAACAAGAATATTTTATTCATGCATAACAAATTAAACGAGTTTGTCTAAAGAACGTCTTAAATTCAAACACCTGATTCTCAGCATGATTTAAAAACCCTCCGAAGATATATGGAAAGGAGGACAACAATAGTATTATAATATAATACTACATATTATGTTACGAAGTTAAAATCATTGTGGTGGGTATTATGAATCATTTGTAATTTTAAATTTTAGTTTCATCTGCAACCAATTTCTACGAGCACCGGTAGGATTGCACAGGTATCCGTTTTGCCTCGACTTAAGATTTCAATGAAAATCGGAGAATTTCTTGAGGCATTCTTCAATTGAAAACTTTTATGGCAGTTGAAGCACTCGAACTTGAGGAACCTGATCTGTAAGAATGTCAGAATGGATAGAACTCAGCATACTCTATTTGTTAGTTTAAATTGATCCTGAGATTGATTGTCAGCATGATACTGCTAGATGACCACTGAAGATGTTAGAATGAAAATTTGCATCACTTAAATGAACTGAACTAAAAGCTTCTAAATCTGGATCTGGACCCAATTAGGAAGGTACAAAACAAAACTTTATAATAATTTATACTTCACACCAAAATACAGATTTTTCACTTCCTTGAGTCACATAACCAATACCTAAAAGGTAAATGTTCACGTATGAATTACACATCAACATTTCGAAGATGAATGAGGTGAAACTCGACAAGCCAGAATATGAACCACAATAAACTGAATTTCACTTCTACAGATCAATTTCTCAAAGAAATGGACTACCAAGTCTCATGAACTAGTAACTTCATAAAACACACACAACGATTATTAGAGTAGACGAATGTAGACATGTAGTTGTGGAAGATTTTGCTTTTGAATTTACGCGAGGAGACACATTAAACATGGTAGAAAACATGTAACAGCCTAGTAAAATATTTAATTGCAGTGTCGAAGTACAAAATGCTGTCGAAGGTGGGTTTTCCTCTTGGCTTTGTAGTGACAGTGAGTGCATTTGAACCTCGGTTCTGTCTGACACTCGTATTTCACGTGACGATTCCAGTCGCTTCGGTACTTGAACCTTGTGGAACATTTTGGACATCCGTATGGACGAAGGATATCTGCGAAAATAATCTCAATATGAGAAAAATGTATATGTGGAATCGCGGAAATCGCGGAAACCTTATAATACTGCTCATTGTGTGAGTGTATTATTCCTTCCAGGTAGCGAATTATGAAAATAATCAATTCCGCAATGAAATCTGTGGGCACCTTTTTTAATTATTTGGCTTGTTGAGATCCACTCTACATTCCCTTTCGACAGCTGCGATTTCTTCAGCAATCTCTTTCATGGATTCGTATTTGGTCCATAACACTCGTGGGTGGCGATACTATGAACGAACAAAAATCATCTAAAATTATATAATTATAAAAGTAATGGAAAAGAGACTGTCGATTTAGATTTTCGATAAAAAAATGCGGAACTCTGGATTTGATATTGAAGGCACCGGAACTTATAAAAATGGAACTCAAAAAATAAAATAAGTGCTTACAGGACCAGAGGAGAATGAATTGAAACGTTCGGCGATGTCTTTCCAAAACACCATCTTGGTAGTTACGCTTACGCTTGTAGCACCCCAAATTTGAGACACTTCGTCCACTAGGCTTTGCAATAGTGATCTCTCGTCAGATGAAAACTGGGACCAACTCACGACTGCCAATTTGTCAGGTCTTGTTCGCATGCTAATACCTGTGAAATGTATTTATAATAATATGTGACATTATAGAATTAAATTATGTAACTAGGCACCAACGAATTAGGAAAAGAAATTCATGGAAGTTTTAGAAGATTGAATGAATAGACAATAATCAGACTGAAGACTACTTGAAGTATTCACGACAAAACACATGCACTCACGGTAAAGTTTCAATTATTCAGACGTTACCAGGAAACGAATAAGCAATATCAGCTATTCAAATTGGATGAAATATAGAATACCTGAATTAATTAGGGAGTACATTATAATCATTAAAAATAGTAGAAATTAATTATATGAGGTGGTGCTGGGTGGGTGGGAGGGAGGGGGGGGGCGAATGGAATAACAAATCATTAATACGTCTACCAAGTTAAGTGGTCAGATAGACATATGAAATCTATTGGTTAGGAAATGATTGCGTTGATCATCAGATCGCTAACTAAATGTTCAGATAAGATACGTGAACTTGACCATCTGGTTGATGGTTTCCTACAACTAAAAACAACAACACGATCGCTAATTATTTTTAGATTTAATTCATTTTGTTTGGGAATTCATTCAAATCTATGTAAATTTTTAAGAATATTATGCTTTCAACGCATAACTGTCCACCCTGCCCTGAATTGTTATATAATTAATTAATTGTAGGTATATAATTAATCTCAACTATTCTTGAACCAACCCTCTGAATTGGAACAAAACCAGCCGATTGAGTACATCGTGATAATTAGATAATTAAAGAAAATCAAGTTTGTTACGTCTGCGCACGATATGCTAGAAGGTAGTTTTGGTGTTGTGAGCGTGACATATGGCACCATCTAGGAACCGATACAAATAATGCCTGAAAAGTTCATCGAAATCGGAACATTTTTTCGTATGGTGTTGCCCGGGATAAGGTATAAGGCGTTTTTCGACTTCTGTCGTTGGGCGATTTTTGTAAGCGGTTCATGCGAACGCATTGAAATTTATAAACAAAATGTCGAAGTCTGAACCAAAAATCATCCCATTTTGGACTATTAGGAATATAAAATTGTTGTTCAAAGGAGTTTACGAGTTCATTGTACGAGTATGACCCACAGTTACTGACCTGCTGCACGAATACAAGTCAAAAGTAGGTAACCATTTCAAGTTGAATTTTCAAAAAAATTTCAAGCTGTCTTTCAAAGAGAAAATTTGAATTGGATCTGATGATTACGTTCAAGGCTGCTTATTGCCTCACCCGCATAAGCGCACGAAGATGAACCATCCCTCTTCTTAATAGTGAGAAAGCAAATTACTTGGAGTACGTATTCTGATTATTCCTGCACACCATTTTCCAAAAGTAAGTAGTTGATAAAGTGAAAATTTACTTGAGAAAAAAACCAACGTTCAGTACAATTTTTTAAATTATCATTTTGTATTTCGTAAAACTCAATATAAATGAAATTGAAATAACTGAGTTTTTCTTTCAAAATCAGTCGAAAGCAACCATTCACAGGAACATGGTTTACAGATTGGTAACTAGCCAAAATTATCCATTGACTGATACACGTAGGTACCTACTCATATCCTAACGTAATCCAATAAATTTAATGTTCTTTGATAGTGGGTTCTGTACTATTGGCACAATGAATAATACTGTTGGTATTAAGGTTTAAAAAGAGATTTTTAACTAATATTTAGAAGATTGAGAATCGAAAAGAATGATCTTCAAAACATCGTGAACTGTCTAGCACCTACGTGCGACTTCAGATTGTGAGTAATTTCGGATGTTGCTGACTGACACCCTTGTTCTTGAAGTTTTGGGGAAAATTCGGGCACTTAAATAGATGAAAAAGCCCTGAAAAGGAGCTCGTTTAGGAGTTTAGAAATGTACCGGTCAAATAAATCATTTTCCCACGAGATTTGTAGAGAAAGTTTCCTTCGGATGTGATAATTTTTTGAAATTTAATTATATTGCTAATTATTAAAAAAACAAATAAGTAGATATTTCAAATATCTGTATTTCAATTGATGATTTTCTAGTATGAACGATTTCATTCTCTGATTTGATAAGATGGAACAACAAAACATTAAATGCTAGTAAGGAAGTTAAAAGAAAAAATTTAAAACCGCTTAAATTTTGTTTCTTTTTTTATTACTGCTATAAGCAATGTACTTCGAAAACTTTCTTTCAAAAGCAAAATGGTTTTAAAATTTAAAACTCAATGATGCCAGAATGCCATTGGCAGAAAATTTCACAGCAACTCAGAATTGGTACCTCCTTAAGATTCGGGAGATTTGCAGGGCAACATTGAGATAAAGTCGCCTTTTCATTCATCGTAGATACTGGAGAATCTTCCTAATTATTAGACAATATGGCGCTTCCTAAGAAGATTTCATTTCCCAGTCGAGTCTTGAACCCAAGCTACCGGATACGAGTAGCTCTCAAAGAATAAATCACGACATTTGAATCCGACAATTACCCAACTGGTCGTTGTTTGGTGATTAGTTGACTTTTTGTTGTTGTTTCAATATTAATTTAGAATGAAGGATTTCAAATGACGAATCCCGATGTGGGATTTGAGGTTGCCCCTCCGGTACGTCTTGTACGGGCAGTGCGGACATTGAAATCGAGGTTCAGTAGAACATTCGTATCTCATGTGGCGATGAAAGTCGCCTTTATTCTTGTACGATTTCGAACAGGTGTGGCACTGAAACGGTCGTGATTCTCCTGAAAAGACAAATCGTTTTCTAGTTAAACGAAAACCTACCTTGAGGGGAAAGTTTAAGACGATATTCTACAACGAATTTGAAATGATTGACTCTAGAACTACTATCGATGGTTTGGGTAAATGCCTGGGAGTTTATCCTATTTTCAAAAACTTGAAAACTTGAATTGAATGGGTACTAAGTCTACTTCAAATCATTGGAATCAATAAAAGTCACTAGATCGGCGAACCGATTAAAGAAAAACTTGAAAGACTATTTTTAAATGGCCAAGCCTAGCGAATTTTTCAAAACTGTTTCAATAGTCGGTTTAAAGATTTCTTCCATTACTGATTGTAAAGGAATTGGAAATTAGGAAAAACATTACCATCAATACAGGTAATTTATTGTGTTCCATAAAATAAATAATCTTTGAACAGTAGAAAAATATAAGTACAAAGATAGGACATATATTTTCGTTTAAAAATAGAACTTTTCCAAAAACCTCTCGTGATCCAAAATGTTTATTCTGTTTCATAAAATAAATAATATTTTAACAGTAGAAAAATATAAGTTGAAAGGTAGGTACATAATTCGGTTTAAAAATAAAACTTTCCCAAAACTCTTAATAATAATCTTTGATCTCTAACATTTGAAACCAAGGTTGAAACCTTTAACAGAATAATTTAACGCACATCACTCAAAACATTGATTACAATTTTTTTTGTAACCGGAAACTATATTTAATTACTTGATTCATCCAAATTCTGTTTCTGAAATCAGAAGGTCTATTTCGAGGACCCATCCGAATAATAACAATAGCACACAAAATAATCACCAACTGAATTCTACTATTTTCCTAGAAGAACATCCATTAGGTTTCATAGTAACTATAATTTTGTTAGTAATTTGTGTTCAATGTTTCTCTTCTCAAATTAAATACCTTTTAAATTCAATTTTTCCCCACATTCAACAATAAATCGATTTCAACCAAAATTTATAAACCTAAATTACAAATTTAGGTTACAAAGAGGACGGATAAGATTTTCTTTCCAATTTTGCTAAAAAAAATCCTCATTCAATATAAAGGCCAAATATCACAGTACGGAATTAATAATTAACTAAATATAACATATACCTATATTATTATTTACTTACTACATTTTATTCCAGGTTCCAAACTGGCATACATTTGAAAAAAAGAAACGAATTTAGCTTTCCAAATTTAAGTTTTTCGTGGTTTATCATTTCGCGTAAGAGAGATGAAACTCGCTCTGATGCAGGCCAAGCGAATTTTCTTGCAGGGATAATTAAATCATGGACGGCGCAGAGATCAACCTCTCCGTCAACTCCGTCAAGTCATGCATGGTTTGCCTAACACGCGCCTGCTAACCTTTACAAATTTAGCGAATAGTGAGTTCTTTTTTTTTTTAAATTGTATAGTATTTTGAGACTTATTTGTTTGTTGATGGCTACCTATCTTGGCCATAGGTAGGGGCAAGCGAGGAGATGAAACTTGAAATCACTCACTTCTTAACACCAAAAATTTACATTACCTACAAGGAAAAAACTAATTTGGAAGACACAAGGTAAACATTTCTAATAAACCTAGATAAAAATAACACGAATTTTCCCAATATTTTTAACACATAGAAAACACGAAGAAATCAGCTTTTCGTAAAGACCAAAATGGTACAAGTGCATTTTCAGAGTCCATTTCTCATTGTGAAGAAATCGCACTGCAAATGTTTTGATTTTTTTTAGAAACTTGGTAAAAGTGGTAGGTACTTCAGGAGGTTAGGTAGCTCCGAGCATGATCGGAGGTACTTCCCACACTTGGCGCATGAGTATTCTGAAAGAACAAGAAATAATAATTATTATTATTCAATAATTGATATGATTGGAGGGACCTATGACTAAAATAGTTGTAGCTGTTTAGGCTCAGAAAAATAATTGATGGTCTCATTGGTATTAACCACTACTAATTTTCCAAAAACATAGCCTCACAATATATTGAAATTATTCTGAATTGTCGTTATTTGTCCTCACTCTGAAATAAGTCAAAATACCTTCTTCAGATCTATTCCTAAAGAAAGAGAAAACTCCTACCTAGAGAAAAATAATGTGGATAAAGGATATCGTAATTGACATAATTACAAAGTAAAAAAACTCCATTTCAACCTAATAAATTCGATACGCTAAAACACAAAGGTACCATGTCCAAAAATGTGATTTTTGAAATTAATGCTGCAAAGACATCGAGGGCACAAGTTTTCTCAAAGGCATCATAGCACTAAGGACCCCAAATTAAGACAATAAAAAATATATTTAAGAAAGAAAACTTGGAAAGTTGCTTCCTAGTGTTACCCTCACATAAAATTGTTAACGCCATCAATGCTACTCTCACAAGATGGATGACATAACATCTTTGTAAACACCGTTAAACTCACCGTCGATGTACCCCGGGGCTGTAATCGGTTGAATAATATTTCGGCGGTACTACGAGTACATGACCGACTTTCAAACATCTCTCAAAAAATTGACTAAAACTGAAATTTTTATCACCCGTCGTTTTTGTACATATGTTTTCACTCAAAAATAAATTCACAAATCATCATAATTGCCCTTTGAACATTTTTGCGTAGTCTATCATTATACGACTCGAATTAGGTATTGAGCACGCCCAAAAACTTATTTTGATTCTTCTGATTACTCTGTTTTTGAACATAGCACCTTCTTGCTACAGTATGTGGTGGTCGAAGATAAGACGTAGGAATACCATCATTTCCTGGGAGAGTGCCTCAGAAATATGTGCTTCCTCAGGTGGTCCTTTCGAGAACTCGAATAGACGCAGTAGGGACAGAACAGAGGCGTCATGTTTGAAGTGTTGCTGCAATGGTATTTCTTGTGAGTCCACAAGCCAGTTCGAGATTTGAGAATTTTGCCACACGTCGTGCATTCCCATGCGCTGTAGTTCTCTACAGGGAAAAAAAGGAGGACAAATAGAAAATTCGCAATAAACGACAATCAAAATTTACTAACTATTTAATAGTCTAATGAAGTTGAGCGGTTACGTGGAACATAATTATTATCAAATATATGGGTATATACAGAGTGCCACATTTATTCTTAACTTTGGTCGCGGAACAGAAAACCCCTAGTAATTTCTCACCCTTTCCAGATTTCCGTTGTTTTTGAAGTAAATATTAAGAATGATTGGTAGATACTTACGTAAAACATACATCCAGAATTCCAAAATTCGTTCAAAGAATCTCGTTTTGGCCTGTCATGTAGGTACCTCAAAAATCTAACTACTCACGAACATACCAAAAAAGGTACATTATCATCCAATTATATCTTTAACGAAGAAAAACATGGACAAATTTGTAAACTACTCATATTTTTTTCCTTATGAATAAACCAATATTATTGTCAGAGTTAACCAAACATGATGTTAATAATTAAAACGGTTGACCGAACATGAAACATGAAGATGGTACATAATAACTAAAAATCAACTTTTTTCCATCAGAGAATCTTGATCTTCAATAATTTCAAAATTAATTCCATGATCAATTACAAACGTGGCTGGTCTGTAGATCCATCCTTTTTATTGGAGAGTTTTTGTTTTAAAATTTCTTGAACCGCTAATAAGGTCCGGTATTTTGGTTTATTATTTTCAATAATAAGCCTTTGGAATCGAGCAAGAAAAAAAAATTTTTAACCCCCCCTCAAAATTTGATGTTTTACGTTTCAAGGTACGTAGAATCCGAAAATCGAATAAAAAAATTTCCGTCCGTCCGCCGTACGCCGTACGCCGTACGCGGCACTTTTCTTAGTTACCATGGACCGATTTCGATGAAATTTGGTATATGGGCTCCATTTGGGGTCTAGTTGTGCCGCGAAGCTTTTGGTTGATGTAGGTCACTTCTAAGGGGTGAAAATTAAGGGTTGAAATTTTCAAGAGTGCCCTGGCTCGAAAACTCTCGAAATAAAGGTATCGTTTTTTCACTAATTTTAAATAGTACTGAATTTAAAAAAATTTTTGAGACCACCCGGAGCTCTGTAGGGCAAACCGTTCAGTCCCTACGAGTACTTGAAGGTTTTCCTTCGATAAAACAGAATCATGAGTGTGAATCGCAAAAGAGGTCTAATCTCCGTTGAAATTTTTTCTGACTAAAATGCGATTGCTGTTCATTTCTTCGATTTGTATACAGTTTTGCCTTCTGCGTAACCAGTAATCAAATTTCCATAATCAAAAGTCAATGGAGAATACTGAAGGCGCCTGAGTGGTCACTGATCAGCTGAGTGAGCTCCAAGGCCATTTCCTCTCCTGTTGAACGCAGGAACCTGAAATTTGAGAGGGCGGGTCAATTGAGAATGCTGAAGGCGCCTGAGTGGTCACTGATCAGCTGAGTGAGCTCCAAGGCCATTTCCTCTCCTGTTGAACGCAGGAAGCTGAAATTTTAGAGGGCGGGTCAATGGAGATTGCTGAAGGTGCCTGAGTGGTCACTGATCAGCTGAGTGAGCTCCAAGGCCATTTTCTCTCCTGTTGAACGCAGGAACCTGAAATTTGAGAGGCAGGGTCAATGGAGATTGCTGAAGGCGCCTGAGTGGTCACTGATCAGCTGAGTGAGCTCCAAGGCCATTTCCTCTCCTGTTGGACGCAGGAACCTGAAATTTGAGAGGGCGGGTCAATGGAGAATGCTGAAGGCGCCTGAGTGGTCACTGATCAGTTGAGTGAGCTCCAAGGCCATTTCCTCTCCTGTTGAACGCAGGAAGCTGAAATTTTAGAGGCAGGGTCAAAGGAGAATGCTGAAGGCGCCTGAGTGGTAAATGATCAGCTGAGTGAGCTCCAAGGCCATTTCCTCTCCTGTTGAACGCAGGAACCTGAAATTTGAGAGGGCGGGTCAATTGAGAATGCTGAAGGCGCCTGAGTGGTCACTGATCAGCTGAGTGAGCTCCAAGGCCATTTCCCTCTCCTATTGAACGCAGGAAGCTGAAATTTTAGAGGGCGGGGTCAATGGAGATTGCTGAAGGTGCCTGAGTGGTCACTGATCAGCTGAGTGAGCTCCAAGGCCATTTTCTCTCCTGTTGAACGCAGGAACCTGAAATTTGAGAGGCAGGGTCAATGGAGATTGCTGAAGGCGCCTGAGTGGTAACTGATCAGCTGAGTGAGCTCCAAGGCCATTTCCTCTCCTGTTGAACGCAGGAAGCTGAAATTTTAGAGGCAGGGTCAAAGGAGAATGCTGAAGGCGACTGAGTGGTAACTGATCAGCTGAGTGAGCTCCAAGGCCATTTCCTCTCCTGTTGAACGCAGGAACCTGAAATTTGAGAGGCAGGGTCAATGGAGAATGCTGAAGGCGCATGAGTGGTCACTGATCAGCTGAGTGAGCTCCAAGGCCATTTCCTCTCCTGTTGAACGCAGGAACCTGAAATTTGAGAGGGCGGGTCAATGGAGAATGCTGAAGGCGCATGAGTAGTCACTGATCAGCTGAGTGAGCTCCAAGGCCATTTTCTCTTCTGTTGAACGCAGGAAGCTGAAATTTTAGAGGGAAGGTCAAGGGAGAATACAGATGGTGGTAGGTGCTATTGATGGAGAACCAGTGATCTATACAGAAGGGTGATCTATAAAAAAAATAATAAACCTTTGAGCAATGATTTGCAGCGTTTTTTTTTTTTTTGAAATTTCTTCTCAAAGATTCGCTAATAAAAAGATACTTCCCTTTAGTATCCTCCCGTATTATACTCTAATATATTTATTGCTAGCAACTTTTTACAGAGTGTGAAAAAACTCTCAATCAATATAGATGAAAATAGAGCTAATCTCATCCATCTCAGATTCAAGCTAAATTTTGGGTGGTCATCAAAATGCTTTGAATGACCATTGAAGAAAGGTTTCTCTCTTAAATATAAAGCGATTGCGAATGCCTTATAAATGGGGCACCTGTATATTATCTAGTTTTGAGAATTAGTAGGAACACAATGAACGATTCCTATGGGCTGTCTCGAAAAATACTCGTAAGTGCGAATTTTGAAAATCATCAATGGATGGTGAACAGGTGCTACATGAAGATTGACGATAATTCGTTTTATTCATGTTGTAGCAACAGAATGAAATACGGACAATCAACCATAACCACTGGAATCGCCCATAATGAGTGATTAGGTACCAATAACGAAGCTCACCACATTCCTTGAACGAATACCAATTTGGTAGAATAAAATCGTATTTACAAAGAATTGGCATAGAATATATTTAAGGCATGAAGAAATACAACCCAAATCGATGCCACCAAAACCAGATGTAAGTTGAAGCGACTGAAAACTTTCAGAACGAACAATGCGCTACCCTAATCGGTTTCCTGATATTGTGTAAGTTTACCTAACTTAGCATTGATACCTAATTTTGAACTGGAACGATAATTGTACAGTTCATTTTAAAAAATTCGTTTGAGAAAAAGGTGAAAAATATAAGAGAGTATTATTAAATAAATCAAAAACCAGGAAATTCAACAACAGAGAAACTACGGATATATTAGAAAATATGCCCTCTCCCCACTTCAGGCTCGTTTTGATATACAATGGTATTTTTTTAATGACGTGGCCCATCTCCAATGCTCTTAGTTAGTACGAGTAATTGAACAATTTGAACCAATAAACATAGTACAAATATAATCTGATAGGAACGAATAAACTAATAACACTGCAGATAAATAACCACACAGCAAAACAGAGTCAATTTGACGGGTGTGCGTATGATAAACCACCCGTAGGTATGTAACAAAAATTCTACTGCACTTTGAAAGAGGACTTGAGCGGTTGTGTTTCATAAACATTCTGGTGTTTGGCTCCCATGTGGATCATGAGATTTTGTCTCGAGAAGGCGCAGTAGGAGCAAAACGGACACCAGAACTGCTGGCTAGGATTCGCTTCAAGGGATTTCTTCCGAGAATCTTCTTTTTGTGACATCTTGAGCGGTTTCATACCTGAAAATAACACATGAATTGTCAGAAAAACCGACGTATACAATTTGTTTCTTGGTAGAAAATAATAAATTTATGGAAGTGACCTTATTGTAATAATTTTTCTTCGCAGCTCTGTTTATCAGAAAATACCTGGCCCGGATATCTGCCTGGCACGAGCAGGTGAGGAGCACGGGACTGTTAGGAGCGACACCCTGGCAGCTCTTACAGATCGCATTGTTGCTGGTACTCAAATGTTTGGACATCACATATTAATTCAAGTACCATTGTAACATGAATTATTACGCAATTTCTAGGACAAGCAATACAGATAAGTGAATGATTATGTAAATAAAAGTAATTGCGATGCAAACAAAAATGTACCAATACATTTATTTACCTATATCAACAATATTATGGAATTGATTGTTTATTGCCTACATGTGTGGATAATGATTTCTCGTTTAACATGTCACAACTGAAAATGAGAAAGATTAAGTACGTGAGCACGGTGTCGCTAGGTAACTAAATGAAGAAATCGATGATGTAATATGTACTCATAGAGTAATTTCCATATTATAAAAATCTTTATTAAAAATTGTTTTTGTAAAAATAATAAATCTTCTGACTTAAGAATAATAACCTAACAGTTTGTTTCGAGCAAACATTTTTCAAAGACGTGAAGGGTAAAGGTACATTTATCAATGAAAGACGTGACACCCATAATCATTTGGAATTAACTGTATCATTCATAACAAAATCAGGTTTGGGAGGGTGATTGTGAAAAGTAGATTCCACAACCTGGAAATCCGAGGTGGTGGCGATTCGTCCTTTGCACCCGAAAGCACCGCGTTGAGCGCAGCGCCATCTAGCGACCAATGTCCTCGAAGATCTTCTGTTGTACATGTAGCCGTTCATACAAAGTTTATCCCCACCGCGGTTGCTCCGGATGATCTGAGGACCCCCTGCAAGTGAATCGAAAAGAGAAAAATACAAAAGTCAGTAGGTACCAACGATTAAGAATTGCAGGTACGGAGCTCCCATTTCTTCCCACACCTCAGGATAAACTTGAACAATGTGTTCGAAAGGCTTTTACGATGGCTTCTTGTATTTAGATTCCTTCCCTCCCTTCACGTGCAGATTGGTGATTTTGATGTGCAGGGACGTTGGGGACGAGCTGACTCAAGACGCGCGAGGAATACTACTACTGACTGAAAAGCCTGACTTAGGGGCAAGGAGACATCGATCTAACAAGATTAAGATATATTGTGGACAAATCTGGTTCAAAACTAAGGAACCTCTGAAATTCACATCAGCCAACTCAGAAGAAAACCCCCATTCGTTTAGTACGGTCGAAGGATGAATTTGAAATGTTTATGCATCATTATTAAAAACTTAATTTTATTTGTACATCAATAGTTAGTACACCAAAACAACAATTAAACCACTTCCAACGAAAAATTAAATTTGTTTCCTAAAAAACTAGGTAAGTTCTAAATGTTTAGACATGAAAGGAATGATGAATAACCATTTTTTTAAGGAATAATTACATAAACTGGACGAATCTGTACCTTAAAATATAAGAAGAATTTAAACTTAACAATATAAATTCAAAATGAGTTAATGTTTTAACGTCCACGGTTTAATTCAACTTAGATTCAATATTTAAAAAAATAAATAAATAATTTAAATAATCAACTTAAAACATATTTTAAATAAGATAACAAGGTTGATGACAGTATTTAAATTTGATTGTTCAATATGATCTTTTTCGTTTTAATAATAACATTAAGGTACAACAATTACACGCTATCATTGATTTTCCATTAGGAAATGTTTACGTAGTTACTCCGAAGCCTATAAGGATGGCACCTGAAAACCAAGAAAAGACTAAAGGATTAATTTTTTAAGGAGAAAACAAAAGTAGTGTAGTTCTCACTTAGCAATGAGAATGGTGAGAATAAAATGAAACTGCAAAAACAATTGAGCAATTGAGAAAATTGAATTGTTGAAAATTTTGTTATGTAAATGGATATAAAGGTATTTCAACAATCATCTCTTCGTAAGTAATTACATTCACAAACTACTACGTAATAATATAAACCATTGATAAGACAAACCTTCAATTAAATGGGACTGGTTTTTGCCTGCTCTTCTTCTTTATTCGTCGACTGCGCAGGCGCAGCACTTTTGGCAACCAGCATTTGGTCGACTTTTTCCTTGAAGCATTTGCCGCCTCTTGTGGATGGAGTGTTAGGAAAATGCGTGTGCTGCGTGCTTACTCGTAACACCTATTAAAACATGCCAAACACACACACACACACATTATGCTTATACAGTGGTATATTATAGAGCTCCACTTCTAACAATATATTTATGTATGAAGGTTTTATCTAGGATATTTTTTTGAATACTTTCCACGTAGATAGACTCTTATTATTCATCATCATTATTACGTTATTCTATTGAACACTGGTCATATTTATAACGTGTGTAGGAAGAGAGGTCGCTAGAATTGGAAACTGCTGGGGCTGAAAATCGAAATAACTGCATAGGTACCTAATAAAATATCATCCTAATAATACCCAAATGACAAATTTAGTCGAACGTGGAAAAGATCATTTCACACATGTTAGGTACTACCACAAAAACCAAAATGAATACAGGAACATGAGAACCGAGTTCTAATCACCATTTCCAACGTATTGATTCGAAAGAAGTAACTTTCGGATTGAATATGACGAGCAATCGTCACGTTAAACTTGTAGAGAGTTGAGGTTAGAACTCTCGACTGCATCAAAGCCTTAAATGACTTGCGGTATCATCGACTTGCATGAAAAATTTATATTTTATTTCACTTTTTTTCTGCCAAGATTCTTTGCATAATATTTAAAATTCAACTTCTCCTTACTGCATCAAGTAGCGCATACCCATATTACGAAAAATCATAATTTGATGTTTCAAACAACGTAGACTCCGAAAATCAAATTAATAAAACAAGCCATCGGTCGACATCGGCACATTGACCTATTAACGTTTGAGATCCAGTTTTGCCCTGAAACTTTTGGAGATGTAGAAAATGGGGGATGGGCATTTCAAAACAGTCAAGCACCAAAGTTTAAACAAGAAGTTATTGTTTTTCATCAATTTGAAATAGTACTGCATTTTTAGTATCGAATGAGACGACCCAGAGCTCTGTAGGACCAACCGTTCTCACTCCATTCCACAATTACTTAAGGATTGGACGAATAATAAGTCAGAAATGTGTGAATCGCTTTAACTTTTATTACTTCACTTTATTTTCTACTTTTTCTAGTCATGGGCATCGGAGTGTGAAATTGAATTTGAGTCTCAAAAGGGATCATTCATATCAGCCGATTTAATGACACCAATTTCGATTTTCACAAAGAGCTGATTGCTTCTCCAAATCAGTTTGAGACTTTTGAAAATTGAAGGTTTATTAGTTGGTAGGCAGCTTCGGGTACAATAAAGATGTAGTAGGCACTAAAGAAACATGAAGGTACTCGTTCGACCAAGGGAGAACAACGGTAGAAGCAGATTTATTACCTATACGGAACTGTTGTGAAATAATTTGCAACATTTTAATCGTAGAGTTGGCAATGCTGAGAACTCGGTTCTCATTAGCTCGCTGAATCAGCAACCTACGGTGCCTTCTGGATTTTACTCATTCAATTTTTATCACGTACCTGGTAGAAATAGTTGGTCGTCACCCGGCCGTTACAACCAAACGCGCTTCTCTGAGCACACAGCCAACTGATTGTATTGGCGGAAGTGTACTGTTTATTGTAGAAATATCCGTCCAAACACAGCCTTTCCCCTCCCCTATTGTTGTAAACGACTCTTGCTAAATGAACAAGTACAAGTACATAACATTATCGAAATCCACAAAACTGTTCTAATAATGATAGGGACAGAGTAAATTGGTAAGATCAAATTTACAGTAATAATTGAAAATAAACCCAAGAGAAAAGCGGAAAACAATAAGCAAGCGAGTTCGTAAGAAAGCGAAAATGTTGAAATAGGTACATTGAATCAACAAAACAAACAACACCCATCAGTATTAAAAAAAAAAAAAAAAAAAATATGAGGCCAAACAAGGGAAGCACAAAATATGTCATCAATGTATTGGAAGTTAGCGTTCTCCCCTCGCCGAGAACGAAATAAATAGATATCTAATTTAGGAGGTAGTTTGTACATAAAAGCCTAAGATGTGGAACATGGTTAGTACCCAAAACCTTGCGCAGGAATTTTACAAAGCAGGATAGAATCGAGTTTAGATATAGATTTCAAGTATCACAGTACCAAATCACAATTTGAACAGGGTGTTATAAAGGAAATGCAGCTTTATTAGGAACCTGACCCAATAGAATCGAAGAAAATTTGCTAGTGATATTTTTCAATTATTGATTCGCTTGTTTATATGTTAAATTTATTATTCGAGTAGATTCTTTAAATTTGACGTTTCTGCATTCTCACTGCAAAGTGTAATAATCCATCTAAATCCATACCTAATAGTTCAACACTCTTGCTTGCAGAACAGGTCTGCGTTACTTATTATGAGTATTTACAAGAGAAAACGTAAAGAAAAATTACATGACAAATTTTCAAATTTGAGTACGAATAAGTAGGTACTAATGAATATTTAAAATTATTCTATTACTTTTGGGGTGAATAGTTGAAATTTCAGCAAGCTACAGCTTACAGGGAAGCCTTTATGTTAAATTATTTATCAATAAATCCCATTCAAACCATTCACCATAGAAGACAAGAAAATTAGAAAAATTGTAGGTACCTAGGTATGATCAAGATATCGGACTAGGAGTGAAATCGAAAATCTCCTGCATCGCTTGTGTAATAATTAATGGAATATTAAAATAAGAATGAGTAAAGGGATCATATGAGTGGCGAAACTCAGGTTCAACTAAGAAAGGTACGATAAGGTTTTCTTTTCAACCGATCCCAAAAGAGACTTTAATTTCCGTTTCGATTGTACGACGTTTTGACTGCTATTTATATTTTTTTTAAAGTTGGACAACAATTTGGAGTTTTATGAAACAACGTTTATTTTTATGATGCCAGATTTCCGATCATTTTGCTTTTACATTTGTTCTGTGGATTGTAAGTGTCTATACTGATGAAATTTATAGAGGTCCACACAAATTCGGAACATTTCATTAAAACCAAACTTCTACTCGTAAGTTACCTACGTACGGGAATAGCAAAAAGTCATTACAGGACTGCATTTTTTCAAAGTTTAAATCGAATGATTGGCATTATATATTCAGATGATTTCGGAAGAAAAAGTGGTCCACTACTACCTGACACATTCTAGTCATGTTTATAAAGTAGGTAGTCATTGTTACCACTTACATTAGCAATAAATTTAAGTAAATACCAGTTTAGCACCAAACTAAACCTCATTTGAACTGATTAATAATGTAAAAAAATGGCCGTCATGATCCTTTTACTTGTATTTTGGACAGTAAGGAAATAAACATAATAACAAATTAATAGTTTCGTAAAAAAGGAACTTCTTTATTTCCATTTAAATGCTGGACAAAGTAGGTACATTTATTGAATTATTTACGTTTTAGGTATTTCTTGTCGTATTAAAGCCGTATAACTATAACTTTAGTAATATTAAAATGTAGGCTACTTGGTACGTATGAATAATCAATTTATAAATGTACTCGGAAGTACCTAGGTTCTATATTACCCATTGACTACAAGCGTCTACGGTAAAATGGTTGTCCATATTTATCATAATCGATTATAAAGAAAAATATATTGCACATATTGCTGCAGGAATTATTGGATTCCGTCCCAAATATTCGCGCCTTTTTCAACAAAGCGGGTTCCACTTTTGGGCAGTACTAGGTTGCTCATATTAGGGCATCCAGTGGATCCTGACTAGCACTTACTTACCTCCAATGGTTTTCAAAGTGTCGTAGGCAGGGTGAAGACCTTGCTGGGTTTGAACAGTCATGAGTGAAGTCGTGGATTCTTGTTATAAGTGTTACGGAGATGTAATAACACTCATGACGAATATTTCAAAATCAATTACCGGAACTCGATATTTTTTAAAAGGATTATCCAGTACTTGTCATCAATACAGGTTAGCAGATTCCTGGTCAGGATCCAGTTATTTGGGGATGCAGTACTGTGCTGTTATGTTTCACAGTGGTTTCACTAATTTAGTAGTACTCCCATTTATATTTCATTAGGTATAACAACTTATAGGTTTCTCTTTTATTCTGCATATTTTTGCAAAAGCATTCGTAGTTAAAATTAAGTTAAAAGTTCAAAATATAAAATGGTATAAATATATCGATGCGGATGTTATTGATCTAGATTCCAAGATGAAGAAGGTGTATTTGTATAACAGCCTATTCTTCAGTACCGGACCAATTTTCATTCTTGCATGGACTTGAAGTCTCGAGTATGCTCCTTTTAGTAACGATGAATTCAAGAATTCATTGACAAAGAAGTTGAGGGCCGTAGAATCTCAGAAAGATAGTGATCCCAGGGCGTTCGACTTTTAGAACTTTCAGAAGGTGGATGATTGTGTTCAGTAACTTCTCTGACAATCTGGTACTTCAAGTTCGTCATTAAGCGACCTTTGCAACCCCGTTGGTGCCGCTTGGAACAGCACCATCTAACGACAGAAGTGGATGTGTACTGCTTGTTGTAACAATAACCGTCGAAACTCAGCATTTCATTGCCTCTGGTGTTGATGAGAATTTTAGGAGGCCCTGAAAGACGAAAATGCAAATATTAGAACAATTAAACAAACTAAGAAGGAAAATAAAATTTTAGGTACCTACCTAAAAAAATATCACTTACAATTCTAAACTCAGAGCCGGCGAGTCAAGTCAAATAAGGTGAGTATACCGGGATATAGGTAAACTTTGCCGAATGGTTGAAGATCGAGAACCTCAAGAGACTGCATATGAACACTTCACTAACGGCAATGAGAAAACAGGCAAGAGTAAACGGTACGTACTTGAGAAATTAGGTGGCTTCACTTACTTACAATTATTACTATCAGGATTCTGGGAATTTTAGACAGGAGCCGCATCATTTTTAACCTGGCATCTATTTTCTTCTGCGAAGACGCCACACAAAGGTGGCCTTTGAATAACACACAGATTTTGAAAACCGTACATTACCTAGCTCTAACAAATCTAAGACCAAAAGATTTTTTTTTCGAGGCAACATTGATTTAATTTTTTGCAGTAATATGTAATGTAGCTATACGAGTTATAAACATTGGTGAATTACACAAGCAAGATTGTGAAACTATATACAGTTACACAATAAAGCTCATACCTACTTATTATGTATCTAACATAATGATATTCTCTACGTACGTAACATTCTCTAACGAAAATGATCATCAATTAGGTACGTACGTAACATTTCTATTTTTCTAAATCTAAACATAGTTTTTACAATTTTGTAATTTGTGATTATTGGCCATGATGTTCTCGAACTTCCGTGTCAGTAAAATCAATTTCAGGCCATTTTTTTAGAAGCATGTAACATTCAAGGATTAGCTTTACTCGTCAAACTGAATACTATTGATTGTGAAAAATAACCGGGAAATCAAATAATAAAGTCGAGTTAAAAATAAATAATAAATTCATTTATTATTTCCTATTTACACAACTTACTATAATATATAAATGTAAGATTTGTACATAAATAACAATAACAATAATTTAGTCTTGTAGATCAGTGTTCGAGGAAGACGTAAGACGCTGCCTCGGCTCCTACGGAGTGCAATCGGCCTATGTGAGTTTTGAGGTTGGATCGCTGCTTGGCCCGATAAGGGCAAATGGGACATCTGAACTTCGGCTCTTGCCACACTCGTAGCGCATGTGTCGGTTGAGATCGCCTTTGTTCTTGTAGGTCTTGTCGCACGTCTCGCAGGGATATCTAGGGTATCTCGTCCCTGATGAACACACCCGATGAAACATGGCAGAACGAAAAAAAGTCCCAAAAACACAGTAACATTAGAATTTGGTCCAACTAGTTTGATTAAGCTTACATTTTATAGGTTACGAGATTTTATAAAGATACAAGCATGGTGTTAGTTTTCAGATTGAAGAAAAGAAACTAGTTCCGTGTCACATGCACCTCTGCTTCCACAGATCACTACATTTATAACCATCAACTCGAAGGAGCTAAGTTACAAGGGGAAATTCAAATGAGTACTAAGGAGGTGGAATCCTGTAGAAGTATTCTGGATATTACTTTAAGCTACTGAATGACCAATACAAATGGCATTATATCTGATTATAACTCGATCAGTTATGTCAAGGGGGTTCTTGGAAGGGAGTGTGGGAATGTAGTTTCTTGTGAAGGGTCTTTAGTAATAATGATATCTCAACGTTGCCATTCTCAAATGGTACATAAGTTCATATTGTACCTTATCCATACCCCCATGAAGTTGGGTAGAAAAGTATAATTTTGGAGGTATTAGGTGTCCTCAGACAAAGAGGTATAGGTTCAGATAATTATTATGGACCGGAGTAAGTTCGCTGTTCCGGGCTTGTTATTGATCGAACATTAGGGAATAATACCATTAGAGTGCTATCATAACCAATAATTACTAATGCTACCGCATGGTGGATATTGCGTTTTTAAACCGAGGATAATGTATAATGAATGGAAAGACATGAAAAATATGAATTCGAGGAAGTGCAAAAGTAAAAGACGTACTTGACGCTGTTGTGAAGTAGATCGGGGCGAGAACGGATGCATGGATGGATTCATCAGAAACGTATCATATTGTTAGAATCTATTCAGTGTATATATATACACTAATAAGGTATGAGTGATGCAGTATGAGTTACCAATCAGCGAATTTTCAGAGAAATCTTCAAAGCTATGGTTAGGAAAATCGAAATATTATCTATATGACAGAGTAGTCAGCTTTTTGTGTGAGGCACTTAGCACCAATCGTTAAAATTATGCAATCGACCTCTTGATTAGAAATTATAAAAAAACCTCGAAAAATACTCTCCTCGTCACCCTCCGGAGTAGGTAACCACTCAACTTTTGCATTTTTTGGTACAACGAATATACTCAAGTTTTCATTATTCGTGTAAATCGTACATAATAAATATACTTTTTTAGAATTTTAAAAATCTGAAATAGTACCATCCTAATATACATAATGTACCTACTATGATATGATGGTAATATCCACAAAAACCCCCTTTTTTCATTTGGGGCGACTTAGGGTTGTCCAAAATGAATGGTAAACGAACACATCTTTTCGTTTGTAATTGTGAACATTTTGGCTAAAATTCAAAATTTTTGCAAAAGAGTTACTCAAGTTATCGTCCGAAGTGACTCACACACACCCTCATAAATATCGGTATAAATATACATTTGATTTATGGAATAACTTCAAGAATCATTTTGAGAAATGTTCCAAAACGGATTTCAGTAGAAAAAAAACTCAAAAAAGTCCATGCTGAACATTTTGAGTCCATTGCAATAGCTTCATTTTCTTTGAAAAGTCCCAGATAAGTCTGCCTATTCGGGTAGTTAGTATGCTTCCTCTCATAGACCAATAAACACATTTAAAATTAGTTGCTGAAAAATTCTGCAATTTTTTATTTAGCCATAAATTTTGCTCAGTTGACAAACAGTTCCACGGTTGAGAATTCGTTCACGATTATGTTGATGGATTTTCACCTTTTCACGTGAACCTGGGCTAAGAACTTTGGATTGTCCTTTTCACGACTCATTGTGGCAGTTATTCAAGTACTGTTAGATTTAAAATGTTCCATATTAAATTTATCGTAAAAATTCATCTCCTTAACTTTTTTCAAGTAAAACAATACCTAGTTACTAACGTATCGAAAAATCTTTGTTTCAATATTTTGGTGTTCACATTGGGGTTCAGTTTTGAAAAGTTTCCTATCAAAAGGTATGCAGTACGAACATGATAATTGGGTAAAATGATTATGAAGCCACAAACGTATTCAAAATACCAGCTAATTTTATTGAAGAAGTTGAGATCTACGTTCATACTTTGACGAAGACGCTCTAACATTAAGAAATTATTTCATGGCAACAATAACGAGCAATTCGCGTAAACAACTACAAAATATTTTAACAATAACTAAACAAATTCTATTGAAATTTATAAATAATAATATTTATAATTTTAATATTAAAAACCAAGGTAGATAAAACTCCATAGGAAATGTTCAGATGTTGGAGTTGTGCTATTCTTTAAATTTCACATTTTTAATTTGTTTAAAAACATTTAAAATAAAATAAAAACGAAGTAATTTGAAAATAAATAATTAAACGAAGTAATTTGAAGTAGGCTATTTTATAAATACTTGAGTTTAAGGAGTAGTACTCTTCACTTATTGCTCCCTCACTACCTACTGAAAGTAGGAAAACCATGTATTTTTCCATTAGCATGATATTTTCACAAAACCTGACTCAAAGTTCACAGTAGGGATTACCTCCTTGGGTAGAGAAAAAACCCTCTAGTAAAAAATATAGTAATTATTTTCAACTATCAATGTTATGCCTTCTTTTTGTGTAGCTTACCCTCAAAGGAGACGCGTAATTCTGATACAGTTTCGTACTGTAACGCACACATGAATCGATAAATTACACGAGATATATCGGAACCGGAAGGACAAGCAATTAAAAGTAAAGATTGCCTCATTTTTTCTGAGGCCTATATTTTACAACCACACTTCGTTTGTTATGAACATTGATTATGTGAGTTTTGATGTCA
>CM019169.2:28060487-28089304 GCA_009739505.2 Apolygus lucorum
CTAAATCACCTGGTATTCTGTAAAAAAAATATTTGTAATAATATAATAATTATATTATTACAAATATTTTTTTTACAGAATACCAGGTGATTATAATTATTATAATATAATAATATAATAATTTCAAATTGAGCGTAATCTAAATACAATATGAATTATGTTAAATTGCACCCATAAGTTATATTGCATGACAGACTGGTATTGATAGTTTTACAGGGTTAATTTCAATTCATTAACCTTCCACCACCAATTCGGAAACAAGTTAAAACTTCTACTGCACAACATAAAAATAAAATAGAATCTTCAAATTTACAACTTTAATGCGCGATTGAGACCGACGATGGTTAAGAAATATGGAAAGCTATAAAAAATAATAATTATCAAGTCTACCATATTAAATTATAAAAAGACTAAAATAATTGTAATTTTCAACTTGTTAGTAAACCAGTTGTGTCTTATTTAGATTTTCAAAACCATTGGTTGGTTTGAAAATTTTGCAAATGATCACTGCCCTTGTAGGAAGTATTCTCATGTTTTACAGAAGACCGATGAAATGTATTCTGAGACTGCCCAGCAGTGCTGGTGAGATCACTGACGGGTATGTTGGAGTAGTTGACCGGAGATCGACCCATTTTGTTGGAATTAGCGAAGGTTGGAGGAGGAGCTTCAGGATGACGGCTGTTGACATGAAATTTCAGGGAGTGTTTGTGTTTGGTTCGGTAGGGGCAATGAGAACAGATATAAGCCGGTTCTTTGCCACATTCGCGCCTTTTGTGGGTGTAGAGGCCACCTTGGGAGTAGTACACTTTGGAGCAGCTGTCGCAGAAGAACTTGGTTTTGCTGGACTTTGCTGTGAAATTAGAATAATAAAATTTACAATTGAATAAAACGAAGCATAAAAGATGTTTTAGATTTTTCAATCAAATTGATAATTTACTATAAATTAAAAAATATGATTATGTTACGCTACATCTCCACTCCACTTCTACTACTGGCAACAGGGATTTTACTATACATGGTGTCCCATATGTTATCCACCAAACTTCGTGAGTAGTTTCTACAACTAATTTGCAACAAAAAGTGTCTCCTAGCAATTTTCTTTTAACCCCCTTAAAATCCGACTTTTTTGACTTTCAAGATTTTTTTCGTGTTTTCGACCTTACACCATTCAAACGGTCGTAACTCCCTTAAATTAGACTCAGAAATTAAAAATAAGGATATTATAGATATTTATAGATTTATAGATGTTTATTATAGATATTTCGTTGAAAAAAATGCACGTTTTTTCGCATTGAAACACCATTTTCTCCCTCTAATTCCACAGTGAAACTAAAAATTGGGTGTGTCAAGAGGAACTCCACTCCACTTGAAGAGTAACCCCCTTGGTTACGCCATAACAACCCGGTTGCTACGGGCGCCTCAGCTGGACATATGCATTGCTCTCGGCCATTATTATTATATTCTACATCAAGATGCCTTTTACATACTGTTATATTATTCAACAATACAATTTAAAGTACATATATATTCATTCAGTCTACAGTGTTTTTAATACTTATTGATATGGTGCCGAAGAAGGAAAAGAAGACGAAGGGCCGCCGTGATGCAGACGAAGACGAGGTAAGCGATGATAAACCTTCAAACCTAAAACCACCTAAGCCACTCGAAGTTGCCGATTCGGGTATGGGCGCATCGTGGCGAAAATGGATTCAGCAATGGGATTGGTATGTAATCGCTACCCGTCTTGATAGAAAACGAGAAGAAATTCAAGTTGCTACATTTATGTCTGCATTAGGGCCGGACGTGATCGACATATTCAACAGTTTTGACTTAGATGACGAAGAATCTAACGACATAGAGTTAATAAAGAAGAAATTTGAGGAATATTTTATTGGAAAAACAAACATAACATACGAGCGATACGTATTTAATCAAATCATTCAGTCTGATTTTCAATCATTTGACGATTTTTGTACGAAGATAAAAAACCAGTCAAACCTTTGTGAATTTAAAAATCTCCGAGACAGCCTTATTAAAGACAAGATCGTCATAGGAATACGAGACGACAAAACTCGAGAAAAATTGTTGATTGAAGAAGATTTAACACTCAACAAAGCCATACAAATTTGTAAAGCACATGAATCGGCTCAGCAAAATCTCAAACAACTCAACAGGGACGAAAAAGACGTACATATGGTTAAAAATAGTACAACAACCACATTCAAGCGAAATGATAGCAATAAGAAAAAAATTTATGACTGTTCAAGGTGTGGGACAAAGCATGCCTGGCGAGCTTGCCCAGCATTCCAGCAAAAGTGCCTTGCATGTAAAAAATTAGGTCATTTTGCTGAAATGTGTTTAACCACTAAAAACATTAATTTAGTGACATATGACGGATCTGACCGAACTTTAAATGTTGACTCAATAACATTGGATTCAGACAAAGACTGGTTTGAAACTCTTGAACTACCTCAGAGGAATAGAGTTGTTTTCAAGTTGGATACTGGAGCACAGTGCAATGTAATTCCAATTACAATAGTTGAAAAGTCTGATTTGACAATTGAACCGTCATCAACCAAATCTCTAATTTGTTTTGATAATAAAACCATTCCTGTTTTGGGCGAAACCACTGCGGAGATAGCTACGAGGAAAAATATCAAATCAAATCTCAAATTCCTAATCATCAAAGAGGGACATCAACCTATTTTGGGAAGATCTGCATGCGAGAATTTGGGTTTTGTTAGAAGAATTCTTACTGTTACTAACATGAATGATCCAGTGCTCTTCAATGGTATTGGTTGTCTTAAAAACTATGAATATGAGTTAGACTTAGTTCAAGATCCTGTTTTCAAAATTCATCCTCCGCGTAGAGTGCCTCACTCACTCCGCGAGCAAGTGAAACAAGAATTAGATCAGATGGTTTCTAACAAAATCGTAAGACCAACAAATGAACCTACTCCTTGTGTATCACCTATGGTAGTAGTGAAACAGCACGGAAAGATAAGAATTTGCATTGATCCTACTGACTTGAATAAAAACGTGAAGAGACGGCATTTCCCTTTAGCTACTCTCGAAGACATTGCAGCCCGACTGAGTGGTTCCAAGTGGTTCACGTTGCTCGATTGTAAACGAGGATTCTGGCAGCTGAAAGTCTCTGAGAGAACAAGCAAATATCTTACGTTTTCGACTCCATGGGGAAGGTACTCATGCCTACGAATTCCTTTTGGGTTGGTTTCAGCTCCTGAAATTTTTCAGTCAGTTATGAAGGACCTTTTGCGTGACATTCCTAAAGTTGAATGCGCTATAGATGACATACTCATCCACGCTCCAACAAAAGAAAAATTAGAAGCCACTACTGAAGTCGTTCTGGAAAGATTACGGAACGCGGGAATGACACTGAACCCTGATAAATGTGTCTATAAGCAGAGTTCAGTGGCATTTTTGGGTCATATTCTTACTAGTGAAGGACTAAAGGCTGACCCACGTAAAATTGAGGCTATCAAGAGAATAAAAGTCCCTACAAATGTAAAGGAATTACAAAGATTCTTGGGATGTGTTACATACCTCTCCAAATTCATCACTAATGTATCAGAAATTACACATCCTTTGAGACAGCTGTTGGAACATAAAACTGAATGGTATTGGGGTCAAGAACAAGATGAATCGTTCAATGAATTGAAGGAAATACTACAAAATGCCCCAGTGCTTAGATATTACGATACCACACTTCCGATTACTCTTTCAGTTGACAGTAGTTCCCACTCCATTGGGGCAGTACTTCTGCAGGAAGGGCAGCCAATAGCATACAGCTCTAAGTCATTAACACCCACTCAGAAAAATTATAGCCAAATGGAGAAAGAAGCGTATGCCATTTTAGCAGCCTGCAAAAAGTTCCATGAATTCATTTGGGGATGCAAGAAATTAATAGTTGAATCGGACCATAAACCATTGGAGGCTATTTTTAAAAAACCACTTCACCTTGCTCCACCACGACTCCAAAGAATGTTTTTTGAAATAATGCCGTACAATCCCGAAATTATATATACGAAAGGTACAGAACTCTTTCTAGCTGACACATTGAGTCGAGATTGTGACAATATGGACGAGAAAGAAGAAACTTTGTCATTTGAAATAAACTTGGTTATCCCAATAACAAACGATAAACTAACATCATTAAAATAGAAAATTGAAGAAACTCAGGAGTTAGTTACACTGAAACATACTATCTTAAATGGTTGGCCAAACGAGTATGCTGAAGTTCAAGAACCCATCAGAAAGTATTGGAGTTTCAGGGAAGAACTGTGCACTCATCAAGGGCTACTATTTAAAGGAACAAAAATCATTATACCACCACAGCTCAGAAAAAACGTGCTCGCAGATATTCATCGTCCCCACAAAAGTGTTCAGTCGTCACTCAGAACTGCCCGAGAATACGTTTTCTGGCCTGGAATGGAGAAAGACCTTAACGATTTTATAAATAATTGTGTAGTTTGCGCCAGATACCAAAGAGATAAGCCAGAAGAAAACTTACTTTTAGAGGAGGTTCCCAAAAGACCTTGGATGTTTGTGGCATCAGATTTGTTTGAACTTGGAGGAAAACATTATATAGTAATAGCAGATAGTTACTCAGGTTTTTACGATTTTGAAGAGCTCAAGTCAACAAGTACTGTAGCAGTGATGAAATATTTCAGAAAATGTTTCGCTACGCACGGTATTCCTGAGGAATTGAGGACCGACGGAGGACCTTGTTTCAGCTCAATGGAGTTCAAAAATTTTTCTACTGAGTGGAATTTTCACCATAGAATCTCCTCTCCTCACTTTCCTCGCTCCAACGGTTTAGCAGAACGGTACGTTCAAGAAGCGAAAAACACTTTAAAAAAATGTTTGGATGAAGGTTCTGATATATATTTGTCACTGTTACACCAAAGGAACACCCCTAGAGGAAATCTTGGATCACCTGTTCAACGGTTAATGGGAAGAAGAACAAGGACACTGATACCCAGCACACACGAAATGTTGTTACCAGCTTTGATATCTGGAGTTACTAGGAAGCTGAAAAAACAGAGGATGTCAGATAAGATACAATCGGACAAGAAAAAATCGAAATCAATGAGCTTTAAAGAAGGTGATAGGGTCATGTGGAGAAAACAGAAGAAATTGTGGCTCCCAGCAACAATTGACAGAGTATGCCCAGAGCCCCGCTCATACATAATCAAGACCGAAGATGGTGTCTCATACAGACGAAATTCGTGGTTCCTGCGTCCATTAAGGAGCGATACCCAACCATCACCTACGTCAAATGATCACTTTACTAACGAGGCTGCACAAGTGAAGAGCGAAGGTCCAGGTTGGCGAACACGTTCACGAGTTATCAGACCATCCGTTCGTTTGAATGTTTGAAGAAAAAAGGGAGGATGTCAAGAGGAACTCCACTCCACTTGAAGAGTAACCCCCTTGGTTACGCCATAACAACCCGGTTGCTACGGGCGCCTCAGCTGGACATATGCATTGCTCTCGGCCATTATTATTATATTCTACATCAAGATGCCTTTTACATACTGTTATATTATTCAACAATACAATTTAAAGTACATATATATTCATTCAGTCTACAGTGTTTTTAATACTTATTGATAGGGTGACCGTTCAAAAGCTGATGAAACGGAGACGTTTTTAAGCTTTTGAGCCTCTCTGGCAAATACCTTGTTTCCATGGGGAAAAATCATCAAAATTTTGAAGAAAAAAATTGACAAATTTTAAAGTTTGAGGTAAAAAACTACTCTAGCGTTCAGTTTTTCTCAATTTGTCAACGGTTCATCTATTGAGACATTTCACGCTCTTTCCAACGGTATCCTTATTTTTAATTTTTGAGTGCAATTTACGGGAGTTACGACCGTTTTAAAGGTGTAAGGTCGAAAACACGAAAAAAATCTTAGGTAAAAAAAGTTGGATTTCAAGGGGGTTAAAAAAATTGCTAAGAGACATTTTTATTTGCAAATTAGTTGTAGAATCGACTCCCAAAGTTTGGTGGATAATATATGGGACACCCTGTATAAATCAGTTCAAAACCCATTTAAAATAACGGACTCTTCAATATAATTTTTCATGATATTTTACGAAAAAATACTGGAAAATTGTTTTAGCAAATAATGGAGGTGTAGGACTAATATCAGGCAACCCTAAAGTTTTTTTTTTTTAAATTTAAAAATATATTTAGCAGAGAATATATTTTTAAATTAAAAAAAAAAACTTTAGGGTTGACTGATATTAGTCCTACACCTCCATTATTCCTCTTTCTTTTACCAACAGCCTTCCTAAAGGTTCTGTTTTTATTTCTTTTTCTTCCTGCTTCTGTCAACTTTCATATCCCATTTCAACTGTTGTACCTCCGTAAAAACCTACGAGATCATCGGCGAAGCTTCATTTTCAGAAAAAATAACTTTTTTGCTCATTTCTAGAAAAAGAACTAGGTATGTAGCTACTTCACAGAGGCCAAAAAAGTGTTGTTTCTCTTTCGGATCGACCCTATTCCCAATCCAGCCGACAATTAAAATTTGTTGTGATTCTCAATGCTAATATTGAAAGAAGGATCATCAAGTTCGTCTGATGGCATGACAAATGATTTCTGGAACTGGAAGGCAAAATTAAGTGTCTTTGCAAATGATTCGTCCAATACAAGGTTGATACATTTTGAACTCATTGAGTTTTTATTTAAATGGAATATCAGAAAAGAAGGTGGATTTATAAATACAGAAAACAATGGTTCACATTAGTTTGCCGTGTGTTAATTTTTGTGACATTTACATCGGCAACTGATGACATGTAAGCAAAAGAAAGATTTACTCGTATGTTTTCCAAGTTGGATAAGTTCACTTAAGGTGGACTTTTGTCAGAATCTCGTGCTCATGTTCTTAGTAGCTCGGTACCTAAAAGGGCACCTCACACGGTCTAAACTGTCAAAAATGGGCAATGATGGTCCGGATTTTCAATTCTTGGTTGGATCATTGGCATCGGTGTTGTCGACGACAACTTGTCGTTACTGATACCGTCAACAATATTGATCGTGATCCATGCCCTTATAATGGCGTCTGATATGGGATTTCAGCGAGTGCTTGTGTTTTGTTTTGTAGGAGCAGAGAGGACAGAAATGTGCTGGGTCTTTGCCGCATTCCCGCTTCTTATGGTTGTAGAGACCACCTAGCGATAAGTACACTTTGGAGCAGTTGTCACAGGAGAGCTTAGTTTTACTGCATTTTGCTGTGGGGGTGGAATCAGAAAAGTATATTACATTCAAATTAAACAATAAAATAAAATGACACGAATAAATTTAAGAAGAGCTCTAGAGTTGTACTTTAATTTATGTAGTAAAACGGCTCTAGTTGGGAATATCTACTTAAACAATTACGAATAGAGTAAGTATTGTCGAAGAGTGAAAATCAAAAGCACCTTACTCAATTTAAATGTCCACAAGACTAAAAAAAATTGCGATTTGTTGAGTACGGAGAGGTACATCAAATTTGAAGCGAAGGTCCTATTATAAGTTTCATGCTGATCAAGAATGTACCGGATATTATTCTAGCTGGGTAATTGACACCATTTTAGTAGATATGTGAGTGGTTTTGCGATTTAAAAAAAACTATATTGAATAAATAAAGAGTACAAAACCGTTTATTTACAAAATATATACATTCAATTGATGATGATATTGGAGCGGTTAGTACCACTTTTATTTGATAGCGTATATAATCCAATTTCTTAGCCAGCATAATGAATACACTGTGATTGGTACAGGGTCTTTTTCTTCATATATGTATTTACAAGATTATACTGCGGATCAGAACACAGTCGATAGAAAGTACTTCTAAATGTGTGATGTAGGTACTTGACAAAGCACACTCACAAGATGAGGTAAAAAAATGTCTACATGAGGCAGAACGATTTACAGAGGTACCAACCTAGTTTTCATCCAACTAAGGATACGCACGTGATAGCATAGATCTACAATAAGTGGGTCACACTCAGTTTTAAAATGAACACTTCCAGACTGGGATATTTATGAATTCATTGCACAGGTATATTTGTTGTTTTACGGAATAGGTATATCAAGGGCATCACTTGTCTACAAGCAAACAATGCACCGGAAAGACCTTGAATATCACTAAATATTGAAAATTATTCACTTTAATGTGGGTAGGCATTCATTTATAGCAACGAACTGTCATTAAGTTAATCTAAGATAGAAAAAAAAACAAGGTAAGTATACTGAGTTGGGGGTGGTTTAATGCGAAATTCGGCTGATAGAAATTGGTTTCTGGGTTATTATAAGTAGGTATTATTACCAATAGTATCAAACCATTCTTACATTTTTCATGATTTTTGAAGATTTTAATTGCGAAAAGTAAATTATAAAAACTGACATAGGTAGTGAATCAGTAGATCGACGATAAGGTAGCCAAATCAGTACCTGATCAATTAATTGTGAGTCTCATAATAAACATGATTACACCTCGAAAGACACAAATCGTCCACTCTTATTAATTTGTATAATCCTTACCCTTATTAATTCCTTAATTTATTCCTTTTGTTCAAATCCCGGTTGTTACTGAAAGTAAATGGCTTTCAAACGTCAACTATCGTACATGAACATGAGAGAACATAAAAGAGACACAATACAATTGATGTTGTTTTGAAAAAGAGAAAGTATTATTTCCATCTTCTAGTTCACTTTCTTGTAATTGAAATGTGAAATTGAATAAAACAAGAGGTAGGTACCCTAATTAGCATCCGTCAATTTAGCTGCTCCAATAATAAAGCGCGGTTCTTAGCAATCTAACTACAATCACAGTGATGTTATGATCACATCCTATTCACAAGGAGTGACACGCGTTTGCTTCCAACATTGGAAGTTTCCAATCCACTACCTTACCCCATGGGTGGGATTCACATAGTCAAAACAGCTTACGAGTGCGTAGATCTGCTCTCATCTCCGTAGTTACAACCATTAAGTGATCAAGTTTTGGGATGGACTAAGCACGTGAAACCAGCTTCGCCCAATTTCTTACGGACAGCCAAAAGAGTTTGCCACCTTAGCAACGACAGGCAGGAACTTCTTCAATCACGGTTATAGCCCAAAAGAGAAGGAGTCAGCACAATACATACATCATGTAGTGTTGTTCCGGGCAATCGCTATGCCTAGCTCAGCTTTCTTGGGAGCGTTCATGTGGACTCCCAGGACGTGGTACTTGAGGTTGCTCTTGAGTTTGGCTCTGTAAGGACAGTGCGGACAGGCGAACTGCGGCTGCTTGCCACACTCGTACCTCAGATGTCGATTCAGTGATATTTTACGAATGTACTTACGGGGGCATTGCGGACATTCAAACTTGCCATCCGCACCTTGATTCATCCAATGCAAAATACCTAGAAATCAACAGTTAGAAACGTTCTATTCTCCAAGTTAATTAATGAAAATTTGCTCTTGTATTTGGATCTTTGTATCAACTAGAGTGAATCAGCGATTGGAATCTAATGGCTTGGTAATCTAGTCTGTGCTGATGAGAATCCTATGGAATTTCAATACACAAACTCACTTTTCTTCCAATTTCCTCTTTAATCATCTACATAGGTTCCTGTCTAGTAGGTCCTAAACTGGAAAAAGAACTAAGAATACCGAAATTATAGAAGATACCAGTGAAAAAATCAAAATTTCAATAAAAAAGGAGACAATATTTTTGATGTTACTGAACATCTTTGTTTTCAGATTCACATGCAGTTTGTGATTTAGAAATCAGCTCATCTATTTAGGGTATAGTATTATTTAGAAAATGACGCCTCAGATGAAGAACCGCAATACGAATCGATCTACTCATCGCAGCACTCAATAATACAAAAAAATCCAAATACAAGGTTAGGACAAATAGGTAACAACATACACCACAACATAATAAACAAAATTAGAGAATCTGCAGGATGACATGAAACTCGAGATTGATTTTAATAGAACCACAACCACAAGACAATGTAGATTTGATCCCAAAGTAAAAGTAAGTAGTAGGTAACCAAGAAAACCCATACGTCCCCTCACAACTCAAGCAAATCAAATAAGCGAAAATGAGGTTGAAAAAGCACGGAAAATTTTCAAGAAATTTCGATATGCAAGTGGTACTACAAGCAGGCAAACAAATAAAGGGATGTACTCGTATTCTCAAAAATTATATCACCTGTATGGCCGTAATTGGAATGTATGTAATGACAATCATGCTCTCCATAAAATTTATTCAGAAACGTACACACTTGGTGTGGCAGTGTACAGTAGGATCCAATAGCTTACAAACGGGAGTTTGCAAGTGATAACCTAAGGCATTTTCTTAATAACGTTCTTGTTTACACTTTCTAGTATTTTCAAGTAGGATGGTCCATGGGTAAAAACACTTCACGAGAGATCTGAAATCGTTGAGCTAGGATGTATGCAAGTAAAAGAGGAGGAAGCTCCCAGCTTGGTGGTCTGAAGAAGAGTGAGGATATTTTTCAGGAGAAATGCGTCTGGTGACTTTCTGACTTGTCATGTCATAATCAACTCAGCTGAACAGTAGTGGAGATGTGTGAGGACGTATTTTTTGGACTAGACAAATCACAAAACCAACTAGGTACAGCTTCTCCGACTTCCTCACCCTCCGCCAACAATAGTTTCTATTTTACAACAATTCCAAGTCATCCGCTTTAGATCGGAACCAGATAAGAGGAATCTATATTTTAGCAATCATAAATTAACAAGTTACGAGGTTATTGCAAGAACCTGTTTGGATACTACTTCATTGTCTCGTTTTCCATCATGCAGCACTGAATTATAGGTTGGAAACCCAACCCATATCCACCTCGACACCCCCTACTTTGCCTGCACAGAGCATTCCAATCACAGCCAGAAAATATTTTTAATGCGCCTGGAAAAATAGCTTTTAAATTTAGATTAAGTGGTAGTTTTCACCTTGATTTTAGTCTGACAATAATTAGTCACTGTACTGCAACAATGCAGTTTCTAACTCCAAATTCATAATCAGGAGTTCAAGTCAATAAATAATTATTGTACATTCTATCTAGGTAGGTACTTACGAGAAAATAAACTATTGTCAGAGTAAAAAATTGTCTCCAGGGACTCTAACGGCAACCAAGAGCAACGGTGTTGAATAAACAAACAAAAAAACATCAACAGATTTCTTCTTTTTTGAGTTGAGAGTTACAACATAAATAACAAAATCACTGATAAAAACAACAACATTACTGATAAAAACAACACAATTACTAAACTATTCATAAAAATGAAATAGGCGTTGGAGGCGTTTCACGTTTCATGTGTTTGGCAAGAATGTGGTACTTGAGGTTGTCCTTGAGTTTGGCTTTGTATTGGCAGTGAGGACACTGGAATTGAGGTTGTTTCCCACACTCGTATTTCAGGTGACGATTGAGGTGAGTTTTTCGTTTGTACCTTCTCGGGCATTTGGGGCAGGCGAAAAGAGCACTGTCAAAGACGGCGTTCCAACCGAAGAATGTGCCTGGAAAACGAGTCGGAAAAACCGACGTAATTTTAGTAGGTAGACTCGAGACAATTGCAGAGAAGGAGCGGCACCATTGAACCAGACAGACTCTCCAAGATGTATTCGAAATTCGAAAACAAGTCTGGTAACTAAAAATTCCTCGATATAAAGAAGTTTCCATAATTTATCAATACTCCGTCTCTTGACCAAAAATTATCTCCCAAAATAAGGGTTTGGTAAATCACAAGTCGTGATGAAAATCCATTTTCATTACCGTACTTCAATGCACATTTTCGTAAATTTATTAAACATATTTCGGCGAAGGATGAATGTTAACTTGAATTTAGGAAGCAAGAAATAAGCCAGCAATTTTTACATACCCTTTGTACCATTTTGGGCTTAAATTCCTTCTACCTTAATCAATCAATTCCTTCTAAACATTTTACGTTATCTACCCCTCGAATTTTGGTAGTGACACAATAGTTATGTCCGGTTGAACGAAATTGAATGCTGGACGGTTTGAGAGGTGATTTAGTTACGGTAGTCATAAGGGATGAAATTCGTCACATGGAAACCCAGTAAATAATCTTTCTTTTTAGGAAAAATTTGAAAACAGCACATAATGTGTGTGTGTAAACACAACACAGAATATTATTCTTCATTTCGACAATTGTATCTTGAAGCACAAATAAGTAGGTACTTCGACTAACAAGGACCTTGTACAATTTACTTGTCAATACATACAATTTCTAATTGCAAAAAGATTCTAAGAAAATGGCGGAGACGTAGTATTTTATTTTTCTCAAGAAATTAGGTTTCTGGCGTATTCTTGTCTGAGTCACCCATAAAACCATTGAAAATCAAACATAATTACGGGCATTGAAAGTAATGGGTACTCATATACAAAAATAGTGGAAAATATAGTATTGAACTACCAGAACTAAACATGTGGTCTTCTTTTGAATGATCAAATGATGCCGCTCTATATCTCTGCTTTTAATTAATAGGTAACAAAACAAAAACAAACGATGGAAATTCGGGAGGAAAGATTGTCAACCAAGTTATCTACTAGAAACAAAAAATCGAAATTAAATTAAAAATGTCAAATACTAAAACCTTAGCAAGACGACACAAGGATATGGAACATGCTGTTGCTCAACGAAAGCTGTAGGTATGATCGAAAACACTGCTCAATTGTTTAATACATTTGTTTTCTTGACTAAAATAGAAAAGGTTTTCCGTGAAATTTAGCTAACATTCTTAGTTAGTTATACTTAGCTCATAAATCTTATTCCTGATAACTACCAAAATAACATTCATATCTTTATCAGACTTAGAAAAATGAACAATATTCGTAGGATGGAAACGGAAAGAGTAACATTTCCTTAGCCATGGATCGCCTACAAGTAGGTACCTATATGAAAAATATTACAAATTTCGGGATTTTTTCGAGTAAATTCTAGGATTACAAGTATATGAGCAAAAGTCGTTGCAAGAGCATGCTCCATGTTAGTCCCTAACACAAATCATGACAACTGGAATGGAGGAGAGGAATAGATTTTATGGAGAAGGTTACCTTGGTTTAGTCTTTATTTGACGATTGATAACACATACAGCATCTTCCATTACATTAAAGAACAGAAACTAAAGATTTAATTGTTACGACACCATCTCAAGCTCACAAAAAGAATTGATTATTTGCAAACATCCGTAGTATTTGAGTTATGATGTCTATTTTGAAAATTGACCATCGGCCGGAAATCGCGTTTTACATACCTAGATACGAGTACCTACATTCCATTCTAATATAGATTTTAAATGGTGAGGGTCGCACCAGCTGAATACAGCCCATTTTCAGTCAAAATGACTTCGAGCCTATGTAAGGATGAATTATTGACCGACTTCAAGCGCGGCGAAGCCGCGCCGAAGGAAGGAGGTATACAGTTCGGTGTGTCATGGGACGACGATTTTTTATGTATGTTTGTAACACTAGCATTTTTTTATTCGGGCACCAATCTGCCTGATTCTTTTTGAAATATGTTCTACAAGTATCCATAGTGGTCCCGTTTCAATCAGATTTTTTTGTGGTGGGAACTAATCTTTTCTCTTATTGTGAAAAGGACGTTCTAGTCGATGAGTGTATTCAACAGGCGGACAAAAAATTATTGATGAAACATACGTTCATGTTAATAGCGTTATCGAAATTGATAAATATCAACAGGATTACAAATTTGCTCCCCTCCACACTAGCTAAGAGGATGTTGATGGTATTTTTGCTCTGTTACTCATGCACCGTAGCTCCTAATGATCAAACCGCAATGAAATTCAAAGATCTTGGAAACACCTGTCAACTTCCTACCTGCCCTAAAACTTCCTCCAGATGAGTCAAGTGTGGAACTACGTAATAATGTTTCTGCAACTTCATCGCGATTGATATAGTTCTTACGTTCATAAAAAATATACGGCCGACAGCCAGGAAGCAATAGACAAGGTTGCCTAAAATTGGTGGTAACGAGAAATCACCAAAACAATACCTATAATTGCATAGTTGTTTGGAATTGTAGCGAAAAAAAGAAAACAAGGGAGGGATTTGTTAATAATGATGCTGGTGCGTGGTCATATGTGCCGTCAAGTTTCCCTTGAGATGAAATTTGCGATGGCAAATGGGGCAAGAGTATCCAGGTTCCAAGCCACACTCGTATCTCTTGTGCTTGTTCAGACTGCATCTGTGTTTGTAGACTCTCCCACAGCCACAGAGATGAATTTTGAATCCTTAAAATAAAGCAAAACGAATCAGAATCAAGTAAGTAGGAATAGAAGAACTGCCTTCAAATATAAATTTAGTCTAAAATAAATTATTTGGGATCCGTCAAAACAAGTTTCGCGGACATTCTCAGTACCTGTCAGTTTCGACACATTTTCGAATTTCGGTTACGATCTTTTCTACCCCAAGGTGAGTAGAGAGAAGGTGCACACACGCTCCCCGGTGGGAGGAACGTGACGCCACTAGAGTCTTGACTGCCTCGCTGCCAGCTGTCTCTGATACTACGCTAGGGCTTACATTTTTTATAAATACACGTACATAGTTCGTTCTATTTACATTTTAGGTTTCTGAGGTTGAACGCAACTTTCTTCAATTCAGAAAAAAATTGTAAAAATTTGACGATTTTAAGTACTTTAATTTGACGATTTTAAGTATGTATTTTACAAGTAAAGAAATTGACCACAAAAAGCCTAGGGATGAATGAAAAACGCAAAATCCAAGTGAAAAAAATTTAAATTTAAAAATTATAAATTAAAAAGTTTTATTATAAAGTTAAATTATAAATTTCCATCAAAACAAGTTCATAATTACCTAGTTTTGCCCGGGAAAACAAAAATCATTTAAAATGCTCTAAAATGAACAATTTGAGTGAAAATAAACAAACATTTCAACTGCTGAAATTCTAACAATTTGTAAAAATGAGATAATTTTGAAGATTTGCCCATTAAAAAATGACCCACTAACAGGCAAGAATTATTGTAACATTAAATTCTAGTGAAAATTTGAAGGATTCACATCTTTTCGATGTGATTTAACTAAAGTTGAAATTTCACAAAACCTGAAAATTTTCAAGAAAAAATGTAGATGAACTCCATTTTTTGCAAATTGAATAGTTTGAACATTTTAGATGAACGATTCTGTAGTATTGTAGAAGACAGGAAATTCCCCGTAAAATGGATAAAATAGCTCTTCAGCTAAATTTGAGTGAACAATTTGAGTTTGAAAAAACCGGTCCATAATACAGGGATTTGCAGACCTGTGTGTCAGACAGATACGAAACCAAAATTGTTCAGTAAGGTCCAAAACGTAAAAATCCGGACATAAATTTTATTTTGGAGAAAATTTTAATTTTTAACCTTGAAAAGTGAAAAAAATTTGCTACCTTGAGAGATTCGGAAGCAAAATTATTCAGAATATCTACTGTAAAACCAAAAATTGTGTTTTACCTAACCGGCTAAAATGTCATCACAATCAGACCATGATTTCTTTAGTATCCCGTTACGAGAAATCAACCACAGACAGACACATAGTCTCACCCAGGACTAATGCTCTAAAACGAAAAAGTCTAAAAATGATAATTGTTTCTAAAGTTCTAAAGCAAAAAAGTTGAAATTTTCGTCAAAAGCCGTCCATGTATTAGAAACTAACTTTGCCCGAGACAATTCGAGTGAATTTTCCCGAAATTCCGTCACAAATAGCTGGTTGAAGTTAGGACTCTGGTGACATCACGCCCCTTCCCAGCCGTGGAGCGTGAGCACACCTCCTCTCCTATTATAGTATAATACTCACCTTGCTTCTACCCCAAGTACAGATGGGAAGAACCCAGAAATTAACAGCAGTTTTCATTTTACACATTTTATTTAAGCTACATGGCCACATGGCTACATGGCTATCACTACAGTCGAAATATTTCTGATTCTGATCTGACAAAGATGCGATAGTTGGTAGGCACATCACACAATCTCGAATTACTGCCACTCAATTTCTGCCAGGAACATCATGGAGTTACCAGTCTGGACAACAACTACTCTCAGTGGCACAAGTTGTCTACGGAAAAACTCCTACTTCATCACAAGCCTTCCCCCGTCTGACCTACCACAGAACGACGAGCCTAACCCATGACTAACCCGTGTACTAATTGGCCATTTATGACCATACTCCAAAGGGCTCCTGACAGGGAGCAATTCCCGCCCAATATGGAGGTGATCTCGCCACGAGGGTTATACTAAGGTTGGGTTACTACAACCGACCTTTAAGCATGCGCAAACTTCCAGCCCTTCTGACAGCCATAACTTCCACGTTTTTCAACCGAATTCGATGAAATTTCTAGAGAAATGGTTGGCATGTAAATGTTCTTCAATGTAATCATCGTTCCAGGATGATCATTTACTGCGGATCCGCAAACGTAAAGCCCTTGTAACAGCCACAACTTCTACATTTTCATCCAAATTCGACGAAATGTTCAAGAATTGTATGGGTGATACTCTAGATGTAACCCATCACGATCAGATCAATGGTAGATACTGAGCATCCCCAAATTTGAAATCCTCGTGAGAATTATAACTTTGGTACTCTCTATCCAAATCGGATGAAATGTTCTAGAATTGTATTGATGAGGTCTCTTATCAATATAATCGAGATCAGATCTACTGCGCACGTGCCAACGTAAAATCTTTAATAAGCATAAATTTACACTCTTCATTCTGCTTCGACGGGATTTTCAAGGGTTTTATAGTTGAGACTCTGGATGGTTCCCTTCAAATGTCATCTTAACGCGATTAACAAATTTACAGGTACTTGGAGATTGAAATTTTCAGATAAAATACTGTGCATAGGATCATCTATACAATCGTTTTATCGATAAGATAAAGTTATATGCCACACCCACTTGGCAGACTTCATCTTAGTAAATCTAGTATGTGTTTGAGTAGTCTTAAGAATACTTATGACTGGACCTGTCGGCTCAACTAACAGTACTGAGTATTCACGAGTAATTGAGAAACATATTTCATTCTTAATTAGGTACTGTCTGTTAAGATATACTTACCTTAAAAGCTTGAAAAACCCATGTGTCAGATGTAGTCGGAAGAGAAAATTCATGAAACTATTAAACTTCAGTAAATGTACCAAAACTTGCAAACTACCCACACTTGAACTAGATGACAGATTCATCTCTTGTTATCTAGTTGTATTATGTCCTTCAACATTCTTAATAACCACTTATCAAGAGCGAAACTAGGTAGTTTTGCTTTTTGGTTTATTATTTTCAGTGATGATCCAAAAATCGAATAAAAATTTGGCCGTCTGCGGCACTTTCCTTAGTTCCCATGGACCGATTGGGGAATATGGGCTCTATTTTGGATCTAGTTGTGCCCCGAAGCTTTTGGTTTATTTCAGTCACTTCTAAGGGTTGAAAAACAAGGGTTGAAATTTTGAAAACGCCCTAACTCAAAAAATGATGATATAAAGGTATTGCTTTTCCAACAATTTAAGATAGTACAGAATTTTTAGAATCCAATGAGACCACCCAGAGCTCAGTAGGACCAACCTATCGATGAGAACTTGAGGGTTGCACTTAAGGGTTGTAATAATTTGCAGCGTTTTTCTAACCAAATTAAAAGGTGTTCGTTAGCGGATATTTTAGGCTAAACCCATTTAAATTTTAAGGGAATAATTAGGGGTAATACTAATTTATAAACACTCACACTCACTACAAAAATGTGTTTCACGAGAAGAAAAACGTCAAGATTCACGTAACATCAAAATTGTTGGCAAAACTGTAAGGTTTCAATTATTAGCTCCGAAAATTAGCTAACACTGGGATAATTTATTGATATTAACTTGTTGGTAGGTCGCGAGTAATAACTGAGTTGGGAAAAATCAGAGAAAACAATTTAAATTTTCAATTATCAACAATAATAATTTATTAAAAAATAATATTTATATTCTTTTGACAAATTTTAAACGAAAATAATGAATTATTGTAAGATTGGGAACAACCATAATAAATAATTTGATAAGCAATTTGTGGACAGGCAGGTAGTAGGTAGAGACGTTGACTATCCTTAATATGATACGAATGACTAGTAGAAATCAGTAGAATACGGCATTAGTAAAAATCAGAAAGCATTCACCTAACACAAATGTTTAAATATCGGATCTAATATAATGACAACACAGGAGAAAGAATGTGCTAGCCTAATAAATACGTTGGTACTTGATATCGAACTTTGATATTATTCAACTTTCCTGTCGCATTTGGTCAACAGCAAAAAAAAGTTGTTAAATGACTGATTGAAATTGCACTAGCAGTAATTTTTTGTGTGAATCTTTTGCACATTATAACCATATTTTTCCCGGTTATGAAAAGTAACCGTAGTAGTATTTAATCAGTTTCTGCCCTTAAAGAATGGCATCATATTGATCCAACGACAGTTAAAATGCTCAAAACTATTCAGCGAGGAAAATATTTGGTTTTATGGAGATAATTTTATTAAAAGGTCGCGCTTTTTAATTGAAATTTAACGTGAAATCACAAACCAGAGTACACCTACCAATTAATAAAGCAAGTAAGAAAGATATTCATGATCCACAAATAGTTTTTTTTGGGACCAATACGTAATCAATAGTTTAGTTACCCATCTTGTATCAAATTAAATAAATAGGTTTATTCTAAGCAAATTTTCGAAGAAAATTTAGAAATTGTCGACTCAAGGTTGCAAAACAAGGTTAAGGTTGCCTTCCAGGCTCAATAAATAATATATACCATTATAACATAATAAATATTCTGTGGATACTTTAATATTAAGTCCAGCTGGCAATGATGGGTTTCCTCGGTTTATCACGATCTTTGAAAATGGCACTAGCGGCATCAGTGACGGACAAATGGGATTCAATGGAACCTGAAAACAATTTAAAAAACTGACTAAAAATAAACCTCAAAAATATTTGAATACAAATATATAGTAAATATTTACTTCACTATTGACTTAGTAATAACTACTGAGTAATATTTATACCTATTTGGTCAATCGATTCATGTTATTTGCGAATACATTAGAGAAATAGATCCAGTCATTTAGGTTTAAATGTGTATTAATAGGTGTCCGAAAATGTTCGATACAAAGTTTCTGTTTTTTCGTCAATTTGAAATAGAAGACTTGGGAGTTGGAAGAGAGACTTAAAATAAATCAGAAACACGAGTGTTAATCGAAAAGACTGTTCACTGACGAAAATAGGCCAAATCTCCGTTCAAATTTCAACAGATCAAATGCTAACTCTGTTCCTATCTTTGAATATAGTTTCATGTCACTCAGTTGTGCATCCTTAGCAACCAAGAATCAAAAGACTTAAGAACAGGGAACAAAGTAGGTTCGAAAACATCAACAAATTGGAGTTTTCGAAGCAAGAGTAACCCCAAAAAAAGGGAGCCTAGATACTTGGGGGTGAGGGGTACATTCAATCACAAAACGATGCTTGGTGCGTGGACATCAATGCTTGAACAGCAATACCACTGGACGGAGCAATTCCATTGATTATTGAGGCACAGAACTTCTGAAAGTCGGAGTCTTTAATTCCCTTTTTTCTTCCCTTCTACTTTTCGCCTTTATGTTCCCCCATCTTCTTTGCTATATTGTTTGATTGTGCTCTAAGAGAATAACTGTGATGCACTCACCCTTGATTTACCATAACGTTACGAACCCAAATCAAGGTTGAACCTTGAGAGGAAGTGGTTTTGACCCGCTGGGAACTTGTGTTTGGAAAAAATGTGGCACTTGAGGTTGTCCCTGTGTTTCGCCTTGTAAGGACACTCAGGGCACTGAAATTTGGGTTCCTTTCCGCATTCGTAGTTTTGGTGTCTTGTCAAATGACCTTTGTGGACGTACGATCGTCCGCAGTAACACTTGTACTTGTGGTCAGCACCAGAACCACGTCGAGTCCCCCCTGCAAATCCAAAGAAATAGCAGAAATTTAGTTAGTGAAGCATGAATATAGAGATATATTAATGCATAAATAGAAATATTGTACGCAGTACCTACCTCCATCCTTGGTGAAGTTTATTGGACGAGTATCATCGAAATACAGGAATCTATTCGTGTTAGTCAGGTGAAAAACGTACATACGTAGTACGAACATGTACCAACTGGCTCAATGAGATAAGCTAAGATGAAGATGAGTTTTGCGCGGAGGTAATTCAGTGAACTATGTGACAATGTGTTTCAAGCGAATTGGACAAAACAATTTGGAACAGGAATGGCCAAAGATAGCAAGCAGATCTATGAACTTGATACCTACTACCTACTAAGAATGATAACTGCCTACAAAAACAACTTACCTCGTATAAAAAGATTCAGGTCAGTTCAATCCACACTGGCAGAAAGGTGGTTTTCATACTAACTGGGAATATTTTCAACTGTGCGTATTACGTAAATCATGTTTGATTATTCATATTAAATAGAAATCAATTCATATTAAATAGAATAGGTCGGTAAAATAACAAATAACAACGTACGGAAGCAGTTTGTATTTTTTATTCAAAGAAATGAAAGTAGTGTGATTCGGACTAGGATTTCAGACAAAATACTAACAAGTATTAACCTAATCGTAAGGTTTATCATTATCAACTAAGAGAGAATTATTCAAAGAACTTTGAACAATTAAATACAGAATAAAAACGAAATAAATAACAATAAACTAACAGATTATAAATAAAAATGGGTTTCAACAACTGGATAATACGATAAATTTAGTAAAGGTACGGCATTAGATGAAAACCTTGTGTTATCAATTTACGAATTGTTATTTTAAAAATTGTAACATCCATTGCAAAATCTTTGGCGTATGATCTTTGGATTGCTTTAAAGATGGCTTAATTTTATCTGGAAGCTCAATAATTAGTAATAACATTTGGCTTTTTATGTCGATTTTTTGAGTTCCATCAACTCACTTTTCGACAACAATGAATTTCTCTGAATTGTTTACAGAGGAATCAGCTCGACCTAACATTTAAATGAAAATAAATAAGTTGACTTACATAGCAGAATCATTGGATTACAATTGAGTAAAATAACTGCCATTTACCTCAACAACTTCCCAGATTTAGGACGAGGCTATAATAAATCACTTCCTCTACGGTATCTGTACTACTCTTGCAGTACGAGGCACGAATTCTTTAAAAACACTTTTCTGGAATATTGTTTTGAAATTTTGTTTAGAAAATACGAGGAACATTTTGGCGCTGATATGATATCATTTTGACTCAGCTATTAGTGTTCTGAATGGTCAATTTAGTCATCAGGTTAACCCACTTCGGTGTCACCTGACTCAATAGTTTCGACGACTTGACTAGGTTTCGAGGTAACCGAAACCCAAAAAAGAAGTTTTCTTGGTCAACTATTGAAGTTCATAATTGAAAATTATAAAACGAACAATATACGTAGCTACGGTACATATATGGTGAAATTTTAACCTCAGGAAACGGAATGTTACAAAATTGATGTTGCACAGAGAACATTTTCATAAATTTACCTATATACCGAACTTATCAAATCAATTTCGACAACTTAATTTTCTTTGGAAATTTACTAAAATATTTAACCTTTGCACGTGAGAATAAGAGTAATGTGCTGCACAGTTGTAAGATGACAACCTAACCATTTCAATAATTTCATCGACTGCTAACAGATCGTAGGCATACAATCCTGATAATGAGGAGCTTGATTTCTTCTATTAATACCACTTTGGTTATAATCACTGCGTAAATATTATAAATTCCCATTTTTAAGCTCTTTTCAATATCGGAGCGAATTGGGCCTCAGCAGTCGAAGACAGAAAAGGAAAAGCCAGAAATAATAACAACAGCGAAGGACGTCATTAACTACGATTGGTTTTGAGGTTTGAGGCCAAAGACGAAAAACGCAGTAACACAAAATGCGACATACTTTTTTCACATTACTCCTTGCCAACTAAACGAAAAAGCGAGGAAGGAATTTGATGAATTTGTGAGAAGAGATGATGAAGATCGCAGAAAAGTTGAATCTGAATTTTCGGGGAAACTTGCCTAACAACATCAGAGTTTAAAGAACCATTCCATGTTGAATTTTCGTCCGACTGCCATTCCTGGCGTCGCGGACGTCATCAGCTGTCTTCCAAAGGGAAGATCAGAATTTGTTCTGATGATTTCGCTCATGGCTTCCCATTGCATGGGTTGGGACGAGGGGAACGATGAGAACACACAAAAACGCACGCTGCCGGCGATGAGATTTAAACCCACGACCCCCCGCAGAAGTCGGTCCAAATTCCATCGCCAAACAACGCTCGCTGCACCGGACCCCACACATCGGAGAGTAACACGCGGTTACTTGGTAATAAATCGTGTCCGAATAGGAGTGGTTGCAATCTGGGACGGATGAAGATTTGGAAGCTTGAAGACTAAAGCGAGTAGGAGAATCGCGGAAATCAAGAACACACACATGTCTCAACGAAACAAAGGCAAAATGAAAGGCCAGCAGTAGAAGAGTCCTGTTCCATTGGCAAAACGCTGCAAATTACTACACAACAATTTATTATTTTATAGTATAGATCACCAGTCTGCGTCCATTATTACTACCTACTTGTAATAACATCGCTATCCGAAGGCTTTCATAACGAAATTTGATTCTGTGTGAGGAAACCCAACTGAGTGACATCAAACTCTATTCAAGGAAACGAACGAATTCGAAGTTCTAACGACGAATTCTATTCAACGAATTGTATCAGCTGAAATTTAAACAGATATTAAGCCTATTTCCGTCAATGAACAATCGTTTGTAGTTCACACTTGTGTTTCTGATTTATTGTGTGTCCAAACCTCAAGTCCTCATAGGGAGCAAACGGATTGTCCTACGGACCTCTGGGTGGTCTCATTCGATCCCAAATTCAATTCTATCTTAAATCGGGGGAAAAACAATACCTTTATTCCAAAAGTTTTCGAGCTAGAGCTTTTTGAAAATTACATTACCTATTTTTCATCCCTTAGAACAGACTGACAATAACCAAAAGCTTCGGTGCACAACTACCTCAATTGGAGCCCATACACTAAATTTCATCAATCGAATTCAAAAATCGAGGGAGGATGGCGATGAATCATATAAAATCAAATCGAGACGTGCCTCCTAGCAATCAATGCGGTAAAATCAGATAGGTACTAATCAAACGGACGCCGTATCGGATACGACCCGCCTTATGTAGACAGAACCGTATCTACAAGGAACTCTTTACTGTCAAGAAACTTGGATATTTTCCGATGCTCGGTTGATGCATTTAGAGAGGTGATCGAAGAAGTAGGCTGCTATTTTGAATTGAGAAACTCAAAGTATTCATCCAGAGGGTGATCATGAGGGAAGAATAGAAACGGAGACGTTCAATTAACAGAACCTTGAAATGAAAGAAACGGTGGGGGTAGTGTTGAAAATCTTGGAGACTGAGATAAATTATTTTTTTCAGTCGGAATAAATTATCAGTTTGAGTTAGGACTGCAAGTAAGTGTTCATGATTTAGCAGTTATTAACAATAAACTTGCGTCTCAATTAGATTCCAAGAGGTGAGTACCTACCTACGTACTAACAGCATATCAAGCTTAGCATAATTCTACCTTTGCTTAGCTACGAGTAGATTTCGTGGAAATGACGATTTCACACGTACTACCTAGGTTTCATATATACTTCTCCAGTCATGATTCTTACCTTGCTTCATTTCCTAAACTTGTTCACAACGTTAAGAAATCGTTCAAACTCTAACTGATCAGATACTTTTTTACGGAAATGCTGAGTTGCTATGTGAACTTTGAGATTCTCTTTAATTTTACTCCTGTGAGGGCAGTGAGGACACTGGAATTGTGGTTCCTTCCCACACTCGTACCTTTGATGACGGACGAGGGACCCCCTGTTGGCGTAGGATCGTTGGCACCCCTGACACATGAATTTCTTCGATGGAAGTAGACCTGCACAAGAATAGACAAGTTATTCCTTTCACAATTCTGTGAGTAGTTTGATATTAACTGTCCAAATATAATATCTTAATTGTGCTAGAGTAACCACATACCAAAATGATTGTGCTTCCCACTTTTAAGTTACCATATACTGACCTGCTGCTTTTAATAGTTATGATCAAGCAACTCATAATTTTTTCCATTTACATGATAGATTGAGTTGAATAATATGTGGACTATTCGGGTTTCCCTTTCAAAATATCATTTGGACAGTATGCAGGTATACGTAAGCATCAATCAGTAGGTAGATAACATTAAATAAACGAGAGTGGATGAACTTACACAGGGAACCACGTATGGGAATGGAAGGTACGGGTAACATAGAAAATAATTCAAGATTAATTTACAAAAAGGAAAACCAAGTTTTAACTTAAAAAAGTTTATTATCATATTTTTTGTATCAGTCTAGATTGTTACAATGACGAATATACCATTTAATTTTGTACCTCCTTACTTATTATGACAAACTATCAGTAGGTAGACCTATGTTACTATGTAACTATATTTTTTTTTTTAATAAAAAAAAAAAACACTAGGACTAATAGTTGAAGCTGTAAATACGAGTAAAATATTATAACGATTTATAACTTCTTGACTGACGATAGGTACATATTCGTAATATCAGTGATAACGTTCAACAATGAACTTAGGTAATAATGAGTTCTGATTAACAGTAACTTGCTTTCCTCACTCGAGACAAACAATATCTACGTACTTCAATTCGGTGATAAATATAATTCTTACTTCAAGATGTTTTAAAAGATCCTTTTACAAATTTATGAATAATGCGATTTACAGCACTAACTTAAATTATATGTTTTCTTGAATGGAGATTCGCGTTGTAATATCAACGGACCTATCTAATCAATAAAATCAAAATACAGTTTCCAATTTATACATTCAAAATTAGTTTAATCAAATATAGTCACTCTTCAAAAATAATAAAGTATTTCTGCGATTAAACGGTTAGGAAACTTCATACTATGACACAACGATTAATTAGTTATTTCAATCTTCAGGTAGACCTATTAGTTGTAGAAAAAAGTTCTGGGATCGATTATGAAACTTTGTATGAACGACATAAGAAAATGATTGATTTTTTACTTAAAAATTCAAGTCCAAATTTGACTCTATATTGTCCCATTCCTCAGGCACCAAATATCTAATCATACACGTGTCAACAGAAGAATGACAAATACAACTTGAATAAAACCAACTAGATAGCAGCGATAATATTCTATGCGAAGCAAAACAATAATTATGGCATCAAAATGGCTATGGATTCCGTGACTAATGAGGCATTTATTGACGATTAAAACGGTGAAACTAACGAGTAAATCACCTACTCTATTGGAAGTAGATCTAGCAAGACTAGAAAACAACAAGTCGTGCATGCGAAAATCCAAGACCTTCCATCCATCGTGTATGATTCTTACTTCAGGAATAAGGATTATCAGAGGAAAGCCTGGCAAAGTTAACCAGGCAATCTTGACAAATTTCCAAGAACGTTCTTTTTTTTCTGAAATGTGAGAATAGATGCAAAGTAGAAAGCTGATAATAGAGATGCCGTAGGTCGTCTTACATTGGGCATCCATTCGATCCATTGACAAGTTGACTGCAAATTCTCACTAATCACCAATAGAAAAGTGGGAAAACAATGAGTTACTTTTACTAAACAGGAGTGCTGGACTCTCAAAGTCCTTGAATGATTCCCTACCCCAAGACCAGTAAATTGTGTGGTACCAGTGTATTGAGTGGTATTGGGGCATTTATAGGTTCATCAAGAAAGAGGTAGTTCATGTTAGCTTCATGTTAGTTTATGTTGAAAGCATATGAAAGCAACCGTGAGCATCCATCTTTCCGGTTTCATGACCATCTATGGTCAGTCAGCCCTTCAATAAATCTTCAATATCATCTTTAAAACCAACAAACAGAATTGGGCTGGTCTAACTGAGGTAGATTAAACAGTAAAGGCTGGGTTTTTGGTGAGATACTATGACGTAATCCCCAACGTCGTCTATACTCAAGTCGTTTGGTTCATGGAGATCTCAAAAGGTACAAGACTAGAGCCAAATACAAAATATTTTCACCAGTACATACTTCTATGCTCATTTCGATACCGACAAACCATCGTTGACCTGAGAGTGGTAAGCGATGTACTCTCCTCCAGATCTGTAGTGCTTAGTGGCAATATGTGCTTTCAGGTTGTCTTTGATTTTAGCTTTGTAAGGACAAACGGGGCATTCGAATTGCGGGTCTTTACCGCACTCGAATTTCAAATGCCGGACCAAGTTACTCTTCGTGGTGTAGGTTCTCTGACACATCCCACAGGCGAATCTTTTTGCGTGAAACGAACCTGAAAACATACAATTTGCTCGTCTAACAAAGATTCCATCCCTGAAGATACGTAATAGTTTTACAATAAAACGATTTTAGAATAGAAACAGCTGAAACGTGAAAAATGTTAACAAAAAAATTCATATTTCAACTATTTTGATATGATTTATAACGACCTCATTGGCCAGAGAGCAAGAGTATAAAATCTAAGATTGTGAATCCTTCAACTGTTTCCAAATCAATTCCAAAATCATTTTAGACCTCACCAAAATCTTGAACGACAAGATTAGGCATAATTTATTATTATTATTATTATTATTATTATTGATAAATCAAAAGATAAAATAAAATAGAAATTCCAGGAGGAGTAGGTGCTAACAAAAATAAGGGAGAGGGGAAGTTTAACAGCAGTTTGAAAACCCAATAGAATTTTCAGCTATTTAAATTGCTCAATTCTTATAGACACAGAGCTTATTTATTATGCTAGTGAAAATAGAATTGCATTGTAAAATAAACCTAATAAAAAAAACCTAAATGTTATTCCCAACATTTATTTTAATTTGGTAAGATTCCTAAATTCTCTAGGTTGATCGATTTATCCATTTTTCTTTATGTCCAACATCAAACTTTAAGAGGATCAGGAATTTTTATCTCAGAATACGGACTGAATTACTGCTTACTTGAAATGAAAACTTATTCAATCTGTCTCAATATCTTGAAGGTTGAAAATATGAATAGGACTCTTCGGGCAATTTCCTGTTTTGTTTGAATAGTACTTGGTAATTTATAGGATCTAGGCAGACATAGTGTACTCAGAAAAAGTCAAATCCAAAGTTGTATTTGATTGAAAATAAGAGTGACAGTAAATACAATAAAACAATTAAGGTACCTCATTATGAAAACCACGAATAACATTAAAATATTGTTTACACAACATGGAATGGCACTGTCACAGAACAGCAGCGCAGAAGCTTTGTAGTGTAATTTCGGAATGACGTAGCTTACGTAGGTCTTCTCGATTCGCTGTCTACAAATTTCTTATTACGTTTCCATTCATCACCTCCAGGAATGAGGTATTTCACTGGCAGAGGCATATTCCTTTATAAGAGCATCCACAAGATAGGGGTACCTATCTGATGATCAGAAGGCACAATGTGGGCCACGCCCTATTCTCTCGTTCAGTCTGACTAAACCAATGTCATGGCTGTAAATTAGTATACTGGAGTTTAGAGAATGGACAACCAAGTGAAATCACAACTTTCTACGTTTCAGCGTATGTAAAGAAGTTTGAAGGAAAATCTTGACATCTCTTCTTCCATTCAGTTTAGGAACCGCATTTTTTTCTTTTTTTTCTTCAGGATAATCAGCAGGTATGTTGGGTTTGGAGTTACAGTGCCCTGACTCTAAAACAGAAGATAACGTGTGTTGTATTACGAGAATGTTAATAAATGTAGAATTATCTTATGGCATATTACGAGTATAAATTAGTATGTGGAGATTCGTTTTAATTCAGTGGAGTGGAATAATTTTGGAAACGATTTCAACTTCTTAATGAGGTTTGCAGGTAGGTATCTGGCAGATACTATCTGCTTGGTCTTGCTGACTGTCCGTTAAAAAGAGCATTTTTTCATTTTTTGAGTGAGCGAATTTATCTAGAACCCCCCAATGCTCAAAAGGTGAATTATATCTGTTGTGTCTATCCACCGGCAGCCCTACCCCATGACAGCACATGAGCAGGGATGGGGTCGTGGGGAACCCTGATTGGTAGATCTGACACCGCAGTTTATAAATATACTTAACCATTGATTAAACAGCTGTGATCTCTGCAGAAAAGTGATATATACAGAAAAATAATAAACATATACATATGTTTATGTATTATTACATAATAATTACAATAATTATTACATGTTATAATTTGCAGCGTTTTTTTAATATATACCTACCATTCATAGGTACCTAATACCTACCACACCATACAGCCTTCACACCTTTACAATCACGTTTATTAGGAAGAACTGAACGCTTCACACTCGATTCGAAGAAATAGCGAGCTTCATTAATGGAAATTTGATTACTGGTTGCTAAGGAAACATAACTGAATACAGCTCGAACAAACGAACAGCGATCGCATTTTAGTCAGATAAAATTTCAACGGAAATTAGACTTCTTTGGTGATTCACACTCATGATTCCTGTTTTATACAACGAAAACCCTCAAGTACTCGTAGGGAGCGAACGGTTTGTCCTACAAAGCTCCGGGTGGTCTCAAACATTTTTTAAAATTCAATACTATTTTAAATTGGTGAAAAAAACAATACCTTTATTTCGAGAGCTTTAGAGCTAGGGCACTATTGAAAATTTTCAACCCTTAATTTTCA